>JAQIXR010000108.1:0-51667 GCA_034700825.1 Quadroppia sp. Gr-Ori-00064 | reverse complement strand
TCTCTCTCTCTCTCTCTCTCTCTCTATCTCTCTCTCTCTCTCTCTCTCTCTCAATCAAAGTTAATAGACGTTGACTTTATTTGCTGTCAACTCATTTCAGTTCAAAAACTCTCAATAACTTCAGAGTAAATATAAAGTGAAGTTAAAGTGAAAATAGATTTTTGCAGACGTTTGGGGAACAGGACATACATCAGAGGTATTCAAAGGGGAATTATATCATAAGTAATAAATCATTTTTAAAATATAAAATTTCCCATAAAAATGCGTAATGAACTAAAATGAGCAAGTACATGATTTAGTTATCTGTCATTCACTATTCATTTCGATTATGACAACAAAAATCAAGTGTTAATTGCAGTAAACATTCACTGGTTTCTGAATATCCTTGAAATGATATAATGAAAAGTTTAATTAAACGCAGAATATTCTTATTTACTGTTGAGCACAAACAAAGAATATTCTTTAGTGAAATATTCAGTCATAAACTTTTTATATCAAAAACTGCATTTCATTTCGTCTGACATTTAATGTTTATAAAACTTTTTGATAGCTTTCTATAAATTACTTTTTGCTATACTTATCTAAAGTATTAATATTTCACTACTTTTTCGAAATTCATTTCAAAAATCAAATTATTTCATATTCAAAGATATCTTCATTTTTCCCAAAAATAAGATTTGTTTTGAATATTAATGTGAAATTCAAGACATATTTTGTTCATCTCTAATGGGAAAAAATTTATAATAATATGATTTGACAGAATATGAGAATAAAATAATATGATCAGGGTGATCTTTGGCTTTAAGTAACGACTTTAAATATAAACTAATTATATTCAAAAATATTCTCTGTATTTAATGATTGCATTTATTTTTTGTAAATGCAAATCAAACTCTCCTTATATATGCATACAATACAATACCCCTTAAAATTAGGCGAAACACAACTCCAGTTCCGATTCTTCCCACAAATTGCCCTTTCATTCAATATAATAATATAGTCGACAAACAAAACAAATTTAAAACCTTATTCTTAACTAATCATTAAAACAATTGTTTTTTTCGTTTCACGAAATACACAGTATTTCTATCCATTATTTGCCTATACCTTCCGACTCATCCGTTCCGTTCCCTTTCCTTAGAGAAATTTGAGTCAAAAGTCGTTAAACGCAGAGCACATAAAAACAAGAGAATTATTTTGCATAAAAACATCATTTAATTGATTATTTCAATAGATATTATATACCCATAAAAGTGAGTAACAAAAAAATACTTAAAGACAGCACAAAATAAAATAGCATTTTGTGTATTATATGACTAATGTCTTCCTGAGAAATGTTGAGATAAACAGAAAATTTTGATAAACCCCTGTTTAAGGGAAATATTTATGAAACACAACTCGATATACCATTAATACAACATTTTATAATACATTTAAAAGTAATGATAATAAAAAAATTTCTCAATTATGCACTAAAAGTGAATTTGATTGCAATTTATTAGTTATCATATTTTAGAACCAATTTTAATACATAATTGACTTTTTGGGTAAAAAATTATTTTTGAAATTATATATATTAACGCTTTTATGAATTATCACTTTTTTTATATAGATTTTCATTTAATTAGATTAATAGTCGAATAAATACCAAAAGTATTATAAAATTCTGTTTTATTTATGTATATAAATATTAAACAAAATAACACTTTAGGGCTTATTATAAATGGTTTCATTCGTTATATATTTTATAAAAATAATTAATCATTAAATTAATATAAAAACAATTTCTGTTCACAAAAACAATTTCAATAATGATTTCAAAATATTTCTAAACAATAATTGAGTAAAAATTAATTAATTTTGTGTTTATATATTTAATAGACATTTGGGTCGAAATCCATTCATATGCGACTGTAACTTGAAATGGTTGGCCGATTACCTCCAGGCGCGACCAACTCTGGAGACTTCGGAGGCCAAGTGTGAAGAGCCGAAACGAAATGCCCGAAAACGCATATCTCTATTATCTCCCGATAAGTTCAAATGCAAAGGAATGGAAGAATTGAGGACTAAATATGCGAATCAGTGTCTGGTGGACACCAGATGTCCGGACAGTTGTGTATGCGATGGAACTATTGTCGACTGTTCCCGCCGTGAGCTCAAAGACATACCGAATAATATTCCGACTTTCGCTACGGAATTGTAAGTCAATTATTATTTTTGACAAACTTTTCAAACAATTTATAAAATCAAATAACATTATAAACAGCATATAATGTGGTCTTAATTTAACCTTTAAATACCCCTTAAATTTTGTCTTAATTATAATAACAAAAATCTTTAGTAATTAATAATTAATATAAACAATACGTAAAATTATATACAAAATTGGTCTATAAATAAATGCTTGCATTAACTCCTGGGTCTGTTTTTCCTGTTATTCATGCAATTAATATACAGAAGAATAAGTGCCGAAGAATTTATTAACTGTTGACTACTTATAACAAACAAACGATTTTCCAATAATTTATTCATTTCTTATTTATAATGAAAACAAATATTCATTTATCGCCAAAATATTTTATATAAAATATTTTCAGATTTATAGTCAATCGCAAAGTCTTTTCACTTATATTATATGAGAATTTAATTTTCAAACATCTTTGAAGACATAGTGAATATAACAACGATTATTATCATTGGATTCACTGTTAATATTGAGATAAAAATATATTTTATATTTCAATCACTTGTTTTCATAAACTCTTTTGGCACTCATATAAGAGAAGTCAATTGTGTTCACAAATCATATATTTCTACACTAAACACATGTTATTAGCATTGGATTTAATGCTCTTTATAAACAGTAGTATTTATTTAGTATTCAAATTCCGGTGAAAAATACATTTTCACTCAACTCACATACCTTTGCACTGATTTTGTTTTTCAAACGACAAACTTTTGGTCCAAAATCCTTACACTATATCAAAGCGAAATATTTTTGAAGAATAAATCCGATAAATAAATATGTGTTTGAATTGCAATTTTCTCAGTCTTATGACTGTCTTTGAAAAGGCGAAAGAATTAGAGACAGAGAAAAGCCTCAAAGAAATTGATATTTATTTTTATATTGAAAATTCTCTGTGAGTTTCACAAGAATTTTAACGCAGGATATGTGGGACTGAAGTGAATATACTCTGGTATTTATGCAAAATTTGCACAAAATTGTTCCATACATTCACTCACTTTCCGTTATATTTATATATTCATAACATTTATTTGTTTTCAATAAGTCTTTGAGAAAAATATTATTTTTATTTTATAACACAATTTGATTTCAGTCAACATTTTTCGAATTTCAATCCATATATTACCACAAAAATTGAGTCATTTGTTGCATAAAAACTAAATTATTTTTAGTTCAAAGTTAAATATAAACTCAATTTTGATTATTTCAATCAAATAATGGCTAAATATGTTTAAAAGAGTGTATTATTGAATGAAAATTCATATAAATTATATTAATCATGACTTTTAGCGATCGTTGTATTAAAATATAATTATATATTTCCTCAAAAACTTTTTAATGCATTTTTAAATTCATTATTCAGTTATTTTTTGAATGAATTTTAGAAAATATTATTAAATAGAATATAATCACAAATAAGAGATATGTCATTCAAAGTGATGCAAAGATTTTCAGGGGGTGTGACCGAAAAAATATTTTCTTGCTATTTCCCTACCATTCCTATCCCTTCACTATATCATCTCTAGTCTATGAATAGTATATATATATATTTTTTTTTGTTATTCAAATAATCATTTAATAAGAAAACATACCGTAATCTTATGGAAGGAAAGACACATAAGTGATAGTCATTGAGAACAAGCACTCACTTCACAAAGATATCCAACGAATATATCCCTGAAGTTATACAATGAAGTGTAGCATAAAATATACTTATATATTGAATACTAATATATACTTAAGGTTTGGATTCATATATTATATTATATTTATAGCTTTGCTTATTATAAGTGTGTTTTCAAACAAACATTGTCTCAATATTTCCTTTTTCAACATCTTTTATATATATTTTTTGCATTAAAATTACTATAGTTTTAAAAATACAAACCAAATGTTATATAAAAAAGCAAATGTTCGCAACAGTATATGTGACGAGACTTTAGTCTTTGATTATAATAATAATGTATTTAAATAGCTTTCGGGTCTTCTCGACAGCACTAATGCATTCGTTTATTCATTTTGAGTAAAAATTTTTCAGTAAAAAAATATTTCATTTTTATTATTACTTTGCTTTTCGTCGGTTTTCTGAATAATAATTATAATACAATTCTCTCTCTCCCTCTCTCTCTCTCTCTCTCTCTCTCTCTTTCTCTCTCTCTCTCTCTCTCTCTCTCTCTCTCTCTCTTTCGAACATCAATTAAAGTGATATTTAATAAAATACATAAAACTTTTGAGTTAAATAAAAGCAAATAAAAAGCAAATGTTTTTTGACTTATAATTACAATAATTACTATTATCTGGAAATACATGAAATAATATATAATACTCTCAGAGAATATAAAATCTTTTGCTTTGATTATAACCAGTAAGTTATCATTGATTTTATTTCTCTTCTTTGAAACTAATTTCTCACAAAAAAAGTCAGAATTCTTTTCACATATACATAAATATAGTGTTTATTTAAGTGAAAAATTTATATTATATACTATATTGCCGTCAAATTCATCGATGATTTATATCCAATACGAGTAATGAAAGAAATATATTTTCAAATATTATTTTATATTTTATTTATTGATAAATATTTTATTCGAAATTATTATTATATTTTGAAAATTACTTTTCATTTCCCCTCAATATTACAGTCACTTAAGGTTTGATTGAAAAATAAGGTTTGATTTCGGTTATACAATATTTATAGAGCACTTAAATGTACCGGTTTATAAAATACTAGAGAGTCGGGTGTTTCGCCAGACCATCAATATATAGAAATGCTCTAATATTTTATAGTTGGCTATAATCTAATGTCAGTCACTATTTGTGAGACGACTTATCAGATGTTTATTAGTTTTTAAGGCATTCTTATCAACAAAAATATCTTTCCAATCAATAAAAATCATTTTTCGTTGAATATTATAAAAGTTTTTATAAAAATTTCAGAATTTTCGACATTAAATATATTTCAATATTTCATATAATTTAATATTCACTTAAAGATGAAAAATATTACAGAATTTTATATAAATTGAATTTTTGAATATAATGTTTGAAATCATAATTATATATAATGTCAATCAAAACCGGAACCAAAAAGTGATTTTTGAATGAATGATATTATGCTTAAATGTGTAATAAATATTTAGTTCAAGTCATGAAAAATAAACATTTAAACGAATAAATGTTTTTTAGACATTAGATGTAATTTCAGACAAACAGAAAAACAACATATTTTTCACTAAAAGAGAATTTGCTTTCATTTGTAAATTATAATCAAAACCACATCACAATCACAGCCGTACTATAGTATAGCCAATTCCCAACCCCTGAACTCAAGACCTAAATCTAAATTTAATTTTTATAATTAAAATTTAAAGCAAACAAAAGATGTTTTCAAAGGCTATAAAAATATAAGATTTTATATATTATTTACAACAGAATAAAAAGAAAAATATTAGAGATTTTAAAATCGTTTAGCCCTGGGATCAAAGCTCGAGCACGACTGAAATTGAAAGGACAGTCGTATTTACAATAAATCACTTCTGACCCTTAAATACTTTTTTCAAACGAAACAAAATAACTTTATTCGGGAATTGTTATGTGCAATACAGGGGCTAAAATCGCACGAGTAGTCAAAGAATAGCATTGTATTTTGTGAACAAATTATAGATTTTTTTTGTATTCTTTATTCCCTATAAAAAGAGAGTCAAACCATAAAAATGAGATCCAAAACATCAGTCGATAGCTGACTGTGCGCTCAGTCAGGAGTCCATTAGTTATTGTTATATACCTTTCAACACAAATGACCAAAACTTTTGATCAAATTTGTCAACAAAACTCTCTCTCTCTCTCCCTCTCTCTCTCTCCCTGTCCTCTTTATCAGGAAGTCCATCAAAATTTTTGCTATGGTTAACACAAAACCATTGGTTCACAAATAATTTGCAATAGTTTTCATAGAAAAATGTTTGCATTGTATTCAATATTACTTTATACAAACTGATCCAGGCTCATTGTTATAATCATTGATAAAATTGAATAAAAATATTTAATTAATTAATTTTTAAATGTTTTCATATTTTTATAAATATTTTGCCTAACTTTTAAGTAAAAATAATTATAAATTTTGTTTTCATTTTCTTATCACAAGAATGTTGTCATATGTAAAAGTCATGTCTCTCTGACTGTCGTTAACATTCAAAATCCCAATATATTTGTCACAAAAATTTGTTTTTCTTTTTGAATGACATTCGTCTCAAAAGAATATATATTTCAAAAATACACAAAAGTTTTTGACTCAAAGAATAATTTTAATTTTGAAAATCTTTTTGTTTCAGACGTTTAAACGACAACAACATCAATAAAGTCCGAAATACTGGACTATTCAAAAAGTTGCCAAATCTTATCAAACTGTAAGCAAACATTTCTTCCGTTTCTCTCTAACGAAAAACAGTATAAATATTACCTGTATTTCCTTATCTCTAATATAAGTGATGTTTATGTTTTGAAATATTTTTTTATGTCATTAAATGTATTTCAAAATAAAGTTCAGATTTTCATAAAATAAGAAAATTATTTTTAATATCTATTTATATCGGAATAAAATTCATTAATAATTAGCAAAATTTAATCAAAAATTAATATAATTCTCATTAGTTTATGTGAAAAAGATAATTCTCTTCTAATTTCAAACCTTGTTTACTTTGACAGTGATTTGCGTAACAACGAAATCGCTGATATAGAGGACGGTTCGTTTTTGGGCGCAAACATGTTAAATGATTTGCTAATCACTGACAATAAGTTGAGACAAATCAGACCTAAAATGTTTGCCGGACTTAAAAACATAACTAATCTGTAAGTATTTGTTCAGTGCTTTCATTGTGTTATTGTTTATTGAATTTCAAGAATTTCATAAAACTTAAGAATAAACTCAAATATGTTTTAAGGCGTCAGTAGTTTTGGTATCAAATAATTTATAGACTATTATATGAAGTGAACAAATGTTTGCACAAAAAATGCATTCAAAATAGGGGTTAAAAAAGGGTTACGAACTGATCCCAAGCCATCGATAACAACATCATTTGCAGATGGCTTTTAGAGATAATGTCTGCGAATGAATGGTATGGAAAACTAATGACATCTTGTCTGCAGGAATGCTAGCATTGATTGGATTTGAATCACAGTATTGAGTGAAGGATTGCATTGAGAATAGCATTGCATTGAATGACTTTATATTGAATTTGTATTGAATTTGATTTGATTTGTCATTAATTAATGTCTCAATGGTTTAGAAGTGAATGTAATTTATATTACATTTACAATACATTCACTTTTTGTTCAATTTTTTCTTCTCTTAACTATAGTAATGAAATCAATTAATTGATGAAATTTTTTCATTCACATTAATTAGTGGTTTATTTGCGCAAAAATTTAATTTGATTTTCATTTTACAGATTACTCCAAACAAATCAAATAACATGTATTACAAACGACTCGTTCAGTGACTTGTATTCATTGAAACTTCTGTAAGACTTTTGTCTATTATTTTGTTTTATAATTGATTTATACATTCATTGAATTCTTGTTTATATGTCCGCTTCAGGTCTTTACATGATAACAAGATCAGGTGCATAATGCCGGGTGCTTTCGATAAATTGAAGTCATTATCGACCCTTAATCTCATGTCTAATCCTCTTAACTGTAACTGTCATTTGAAATGGTTGTCCAATTGGATCAAACAGAAGACAATTATCACAGGTATTGATAAATATGTGATGTTTTGTATTTAAGGGGCATTTCATTAACAAAAAAGAGTCAATCGATTTCAGGGGATATAATTTAATGGCAATCATTAATACTATTCTCAACCCAAAGGTAACCCCAGATGTCAATCACCAGCGGATTTGCGCGACATTCCTCTCGAAGACATAGAACAAAGCGATTTCAAATGCGATGAAAGTGACCGCGACTACTATGACTGTGGACCTGATGGCCACTGTCCCGCCCGGTGCACCTGCACCGGGTCTATAGTGCGATGTTCGCGTCAAAAGTTGAAGGCATTTCCGCGATATATACAGTCCATTACAAGTGAACTGTATTTGGATGTCAACGACATATCTTCGATACCACAAGAAGTGAACCAATTGACAGACGTCTCGCGATTAGATCTAAGCAATAATCAGATCTCGATTTTGGCGAACAATATATTCGCCAATTTGTCTGAATTGCAAACTCTTATCTTAAGCTATAACAAACTCCAATGCATTCAACCCCTGGCCTTCGCGGGCCTCAAAAAGCTACGGGTGCTCTCATTGCACGGCAACGACATATCCATCATACCCGACGGCTCGTTCACGGATCTAATATCCATTTCCCACATAGCTATGGGTGCGAATCCATTGTTCTGTGACTGCAATCTTCGATGGCTCGCAGAGTGGATACAAAAGGATTTTGTTGAAGGTTTGGAATGTCTTTCGTTTATACCCCTTATCTTCCACTCAAAATCAACTGGTCTTTTGTCTTGAAATTTAACTTTTAATTTAATATAAAATTAATGCTATTTTTATTCCCTTATTAATAGGGGGAATCGCCCGATGCCACGAACCCCGGGCTATGAGAGATAAGCTAATAATGTCTGCGCCGCCCAACCATTTTATATGCACAGAAGACCCGGACCCGG
Source organism: Quadroppia sp. Gr-Ori-00064 (assembly GCA_034700825.1). Lineage (NCBI taxonomy): Eukaryota > Metazoa > Arthropoda > Arachnida > Sarcoptiformes > Quadroppiidae > Quadroppia > Quadroppia sp. Gr-Ori-00064. The sequence continues at coordinate 42,749 of JAQIXR010000108.1, read as the reverse complement.
AAATATTGGCTAAATGTGACACTTGCTATACGTTTCCCTGTGCTAACGGAGCCACATGTAAGGCCTTACCGATGAGAGACTATGAATGCCAGTGCGCGCCGGGATATCACGGACAGCATTGCGATTACAAAATCGACGCCTGCTTTGGAAACCCCTGTGACAATGGGGGCACATGTAAAGTGATGGAGACGGGACGGTTCAGTTGCCACTGTCCACAGGGTTTGTATTGTTTAGAACAATATTCAAATAATTACATCGAAAACATCGATAGGGTTTGAAGGGGACAGGTGTGAGACAAACACAGACGATTGCATTGCAAACAAATGCGAAAACAACGGCACATGTATTGATGGCATCGAGAGCTATCGGTGCGAATGCGGGCCCGGCTTTGGGGGCGAGTATTGCGAAACAAAGATCAAGTTTTGCGATAAAGAGTACAATCCCTGCAAAAACACTGCCCAATGTGTTGATCATTACACACACTACCAGTGCTTATGTCCCGTCGGCTACAGTGGTATTAACTGTACAGACAATGAAGACGACTGTGCGGACAACCTCTGCCAAAACGGCGCCACATGTGTTGACGCCGTCAACAGCTACCGGTGCGACTGTCCAGTTGGGTTTGCGGGCAAATACTGTGAGTTGGCGCCTATGGTCGAACTCTATCCCCAGACCAGCCCCTGTCAACACCATGACTGCAAACATGGAGGCGTCTGTTTCTTGCCTTCAGGTGTGTATCGAATGATAATCGGATTTATTATTAAATTTTAGTTCAAAAATACAAAACACTAATCGCACCCTTACTTTAGGGTCGTCCGACTATATCTGCAAATGCAATCCCCGCTATACCGGCAAACGGTGCGAAATACTGTCTTCCATGTCGTTCCGCGAGGGCTCGTATCTCGAATTGGATCCCATGAAGACAATACCGACAGTGAATATAAGCCTAAAGTTTGTGACGAAAAAACAGTCCGGAGTTATACTATATAGTGGTCAGAGTCAGCACATGGCTATCGAACTGTTCAGAGGAAGGATACGAATCAGTCTGGATGTGGGCAACTATCCCGTGTCCACAATGTTTTCATACGAGACGGTCAGTGATGGCAGATATCATCATTTGGAGTTCATTCTCATTAAGAAGAACTTCACGATGAGAGTGGATGGCGGACAGCACCGGACGATCGTCAACGACGGCGCTAAGGACTATTTGGAGACAAAAGCGCCCCTTTTTGTCGGTGGACTGCCATCAGATGTGGCCAACAGTGCAGTCAGAAACTGGCAAATATGGAACGCCTCCAGTCTTGAGGGTTTGTATTGTTTTGTTTGATTCAAAAATGAAATTAAATTTCATTTCATTTCATCATTCGATCGCTTAATGGATAGGATGTATGCGTGAGATCTTAATCAATGGCAATCCCCCTGATCTGACCAATGGTCGACGCCAACATATAGTGGGGCCGGGATGTGACCAATTCGACGACCAAAACAAGCCCTGTTTCAACCATTTGTGCCAAAACGGTAAATGTGTGCCAAATAGTGACGGCCAGACATATGAGTGCAAATGCAAGAGTGGATGGAGTGGACCGTTCTGTGATCAGGGTCTGTATCAGCACTCATGTTGGTTATTGTGCTATCTTATTAATGCATTGCATCCCTGTGCCCAACAGCCCCCACCTGTCAGAAAGAGCTGAAACGGGACTTCTATTACGAGTCGAGCTGTCGGTCGACCAAGAAGTTGAAACTCAGTCAATGTGTGGGCAGTTGTGGTGACAACTGTTGCCTACCATTGAAGACGAAGCGCCGTTCCATACGACTGGCCTGTAGTGATGGGTCAAAGTTCACAAAAGAGATACACATTGTCCGCAAGTGTGGCTGCAGTCGGAAAGGGTGTTAAACGACATAAGATTTTTAATTGTATTATAATTATTATTGATTTTGATTTCATTTATTGAATGATTTCTATTAGTATTGCATTTGAATACAAGCTTAGAATACCTCAGAGGCGCACAACTCAGACATACAGTTCCCCTGAAGAAGACGAATGTCTCCTCACTTCACAATAACAGTGCAAAACAAATGACATTAATTTTTTGGATTTTCATTCAATTGAAATACTTATACAAAAACAAAAAAGTTTTAAATTATTTGAAAAATCATTGTTTTTTGTTTGAAATTTTTGTTTTTAAAAATGAATTGTTTTTTATTTCATTCAATAGTCTTTCAAAGACTTTTCAGTACTTCTCACTCATCTCTTCAAACACAAACTCATTGTTTGGATGTCCTCTTCGTTTGTCTCTCTCTTTGTCTGAGGATATCATTTGTAAATATATTTAAACAACAATTTTAAAACATTTTCTAATTATAATAAATGTAAAGAATATCTGATATATTATAAGACAAATTCAAAACTCTTTTAATGTGTTTTTAAATACAAAATATATTTGCTTTGATTTATATAAAAATATATTTATTTGAATTATTCAATCAATTATTATATAAGACATAAAACTGTTTTAAATACATTAATAACATTATAATTGATTTTTATTTGTAAATAATCTTTAATATTATATTAATTATAATTTTATTCTCAAATAGTATTTATAAAAATAATTTCATTTTAATTATTATAATTAATTTCACAATAAATTGATTCAAAACTAAAATTTATTATCAATTGAATTGCTTTTTAAATAAATAAATAAAATTTAATTTAAATGTATTTATAAAAACATTTATTGAAGTGTTTTTAAACATAAAAACATTGAAACAAATGTTTTTCAATTATTTCACTTCAAAACGATTTGACATTTAATTCGTTAATTCTTTATAAGAATTTTTTGGCAAAATTGACGAACAATTGAAGGAATTAGGTATTAATGGCCAAAAAATGGGAGACTTTCAAAACTTGACCATCAATTGGCCCATTGGCTCAACGCTCTCATGTCGTCGTCATCGGCTCTGGATTTGGTTTTGTTTCCTATTTTTTGGACAGAAATTAATATTTAAATTCAATATTGAAGAGAATTATCGATCATATGAGACCAAGATCACATATTGATGTGACCAAGATGACATATTGATGTGACCAAGATCACATTATGATCACATATGGCAACAAAGCACTCATTTCTCTTTAATAGCAATGAATGCAAAATTCATATCAAGTATAATACTTGTGTGCTGTGGATGTGTTGTGGGAACAGTAGGCAGACTGTCCGTATTGAGCAACTCCTCGTCCAGACATTGCTGTTCCAGTTCTTCCAACTCTTGGAGGAGTTCGTCGTCATCGCCGACGTCGTGTCCAAAGCCAATAGGGTTTGATATCATATCTGTTATCTCTTTAGCCAACTCTTGCTGTTCGCGGATGTCGTCCATGACATCGGCCACTCTGTCGGCGTCACCTATTCTGCTCTGGGCCACCTTAAGGGCGTCGGCGCCCACTTTCATACTCCTATCACAACATAAAAGCAATGTTAATGTAATCGCAAAAACATAAGGAATGTCTCAATCGGTTCAACTAAGACAGCACAACACCTCCCGTCCCATACCTGAGCACTTCCACATTTGTCTGTGCGTTCTCTAATGAGATTCGTTGGCTTTCAAGTGTTGTTAGCGTTCCGTCAATTTGTGTCAACTGATTCTCAAGACGTTTCTTGCGTTTCAACGCTTCCAAAGAAGTCTTCTTATTCTTCGTTCCATTCTTTCTGATTATCTCTAATTCGGATTCAATTTTCTTCTGCAAATAGTCTTGTTTTTTGATCATCACTTCCTCGACGTTTCGGATCCTATCAAAACATACGGCCATTATCTTATTAAATGATCTAGCTAATTACCTACCTCTGAATTGCATCGGAAGGACTGGGACCTTGGACAGGCCTCTTTTTTGACTTTCCTCCAAACATATTCTTAAACATTTTGAATGAAAATTATATAAAACAAAAGTTTCAAAAATAAATATAAAATGAATTGTTTTAAACAAAACTAATGAAAAACAATGAAAATAATGTATTAAATAATATTCATTAAATGCAATCCAAGTAAATGGAGATTAAATGAAGTTTTTTAGTCTGTGTTTCCTTCGCATAGATATAATATCAACGATTTAATACAAAAAGTAAATCCACTCAAAAAATACATTAAAATCACACTAATTATAAATACATAATTATTTCACATAAGAGCACAGGTAGTCTAAACTCTATCTCCCATTTCATAGCATATGTACCATTTGTACGGCCCATAAAAATGACTTATTTTAGCGTTGCTTTGAATAAAAAGGTTTTTAATCACTGTTTGTTTGTTTGCAAATAATTGTTGCAATCATTGATAATAACATTAAATGTAAATTCTATGACAACTATTGTATACGTCATTTGAGATAAGAATTGTGTTAAATGTTGTCATGAAATCACTTAATACTGTATATCTCGAGTGTACTATTCATATAACTGACCTTGCTTCTATCATAATCTGTAATATCTATTATATCCCATAATTCTTATTAACATTTAAAATGTGTATATCTTTAAGACATGAATTCTTGAGTCAATATTTTCATAGAGAATAACATTGAATAAAACGAATAAATACTACAACAATGTATGAGAACATTAGCTAATTGTGCTTTCATTACAATCACCTTGATCGTTTTTTGTCAAACAAATGTTTCCAATTATTATTTATATAATTTTAAATATTATCGATTGATGACTGAGTTATGCAACCAATTGTTGGACAGTCGCATGACAGCCATCGGTATGAGTTCGAGTCCATACCCGGCCAATACAGCCAAAGTCCCTCTCAAACGGTTCTGTCCACTCATATAGAGACCAACGACAGCGAAAGTGAACCACAACTGCTGTGACAATAAAATTGTTTTGTTTTTCATATGAATAAATACAAACATTTGATATAAATTTCAATCAATGATTGCATTCATTTCATATGAATTCCAAACATATTATTAGCGCATGAAATGTGAGACACAATTAGGACAACAGTTATAGATATGAACCATATATTGAACGTTGACTTTTGGCGACAAAGACATGATATACAGCTCTTAGGCATAGAATCGCTTCCTCCGTGGTATGGGCGCAATGAGAACATCCGCACCGGTTATAGACAGCCCAACCCATCGTTTGCCTATTGTCTCAAATCGTGGTTCAAATGGCATAACGAAACGGGAAATATATTCACACATTTGATGGCATTCTTCATGTTTTCGATATTATGGACGCATTCAATGAAATGCAATTCTTATCACAAGTTCGACACAAACGATCGGCTCGTCTTCAATGGGTTCTTCATTTGCTTCACTCTATGCTATCTAATGTCAACACTATTTCATACATTTCAATGCCATTCGCGAAGAGTTTTTCTCATATTTTCTAAGTATAGCAAACATTACCATTGATTTGATAATAGAATATATCAACTAATGGTCAATACTTTCCTCTATACTCAAGACTCGATTACTGTGGCATCACTTTAGTGATCACAGCGTCGACGGTGTCTTCGGTGTACTATGCCTTCTATGAGACACAGACGACGCGAATAATATACACGTCTTTATCACTATTTTTGGCCACAATCTGTATATACATCTCAATGGACGACACGTTCTCTGAGAACGAGAATCAGGCCATTCGTGGCGTACTATTCCTTCTGAAAGGACTTTTCGGTCACTTTTTCATTCAAAAGACTTTTCCTTTCATTCAATTAATTGCAACAATTTTTTGATACGTTTAGGAATCGCACCATTCGTTCACATCTGTCGATACACTCGTTATCTGAATGCCATCCAAACAGAGCTGATGGACAAGGCGTTGATGTTGATGGTGTTGATGGCTGTCCTCTACATCTTTGGTGCCGTTCTATACATATCGCGAATTCCTGAACGTTTTTATCCAAAACTCTTTGATTTGTGGTTTAATTCACACCAAATATTCCACGTCTTGTGTGTGGGCGGAGGTGTTGTGTACTTCCATAGCCTGTCTTTGATGGCAGAGTCGAGGCTTAACTATGGTTTCGATGGACTCAAGAATTCGACGACAATTTTATTAACAAAAAATAGATTTCATTAAAATATATTTTATTTTATTGTTCAAGAAATTCCTATTTTCTTTAAATCCATTTCCACTTTCGTTATCAATGACTTCAATGGCATTTATACTGAAAGTGAACTCAAAATATTTTGACGAATAAAATACAAAAAAATTATTTCAATGAAAATAAAACTTTTATTTTTATATATAATATATTTCAAGAATTGTGTTATGTTTTACATATTATTATTATTTTTTAAATTATAATTCAGTTGTAATTCAAGATCAGTGACATTGTTCACTATCACATAGGTTTGGCTCCAACAACAACAGCACCGGAAGAATCTATCGTTGCGATGGCATGATTGGGAGTGGGACGAGAAAATGATTGAGAATAGAGTGGTGTATTAGTGCGGGTCATCTCATCGTTATCTGTATTGGAATTGCTTTGAAATATTTTGATTAATATCTGAAAGACAACAGAAATGCTTAAAACACATAGAATTCCTGCCATAACTGCTGTCAAAAGTTTTGAGGAATTGTTAATTGATTTGAATAACAATAACATTGTTGTCATTGGTATTAAAACAACAACTAAACAGCTTATAGTTTGACAGAATTTCTCACACGTACTCAACGTTAAAATATTTTTCAATGACATTATAGAAATATTTTTGAAAATAAACTGTTTTTTAAATTCTTTGATTTATTTCTAAATCAGAGATTTTAAACAAAATATTAGTTTTGAAATAAATTTTGATTTAATATTTATTATAAGTTTTTATTAAATAATTTGTTTCAAAACAACAATGACTTTAATTATGATATTAAACATTAATGAAACCAATTATTAATAATAATTTTAATGAAAACATATTAACAATTATAACGACTTTTATGATTGAAATTAATTGAGCTTTTAATACAACTTATAATAGAGTTGTTTTGTTATAATATTAAATAACATTCAGTTTCTATGGAAATAATTCTTAAAAAATATTTCATTGAGAACATTGGGTATATAATTAAAATACCCCTGTATTCAGGGGTAATGTAGTGCAGTGAAGACTATTTTTATAATCTGTTAGCCATAGGAATGTTATATTCGTTAATAATATTTTTTAATAAGTTTTGCTTTTATTAAAGAAATTTTGTGAAAAATTTTTAATAGTTTACAAAACATAACGAAAACAAATATTATTAGTCCTATCGTTAAGAATATGTGATTCACTTCAGACACATCCAATAGCCCGGCCAAGATAAGGAATGGCATACCTGTGCGAATAGATATTCTTCAATTGTATTTATTATGAATTTATTATAAATAGACAATAAATTAATTTAACATTTGATTAATATATGAAAAGTCAAAACATGTTAATACCAGACCTGAACCACATCTGACATGAAAGCGATAGTGACTGAAAATATATTCTCAAAAACTTTATAAATAATTGCTTTGGTTTGCATTCAATGCATAAATGAAGCAAAATATTGTCCACTAATAGTAATGTGAAATATTTTACAACAAATCCCACATATATTTGATTTGTAATATGTTTGAGAAAATCAATAAAAAATACTAAACAAATGATCAAGGTGAAATATATGTTATAAAAACATATAAAATTTCTATCAATGAAAACACTTTATATTAATGTTAAGCAAAAAAATTTTTATTAAAACTTTAATAATATTATTATTATTACAATCGTCTGCTAAAATAGAGTACCTTGGTAACAAATAGTCATTCTTGTTGTCATGAATTGAGAAAATTGTTGTAAACAAATGTATATAAACAATAACATTAAGAAATACTTCACAGAATTGACAAACATTTTCAATGAATATTAATTTGATTTTTATTACAAAAAATACTTTATTTTCATATTATTTATTACACATAAAAACAATCGTTTGATTTATGGCATATCTTATGAGTGCTCAACACGTGACTGGACAGTGGGTACCGCAATATTATCATCCATGTCATCATACAGACCCCGGACAGTCAACTCAATCTGTTCACATTCATCACTCAAGTCATTATCGATTTGAACACTTTTTTCAATTTGTTTGTCATTAATAATATTTGCGTTTTGTTTGCCATTACTTTTGGCCACAGAATCGCAATTCAGTAGCAGTTCTTCACTTCTCTTGTCGTCAACTCTCATATGAAACTCATTATCTGTATTATCATTAGTGGTGGTGTTGTCGACACTACTCTCTGCTACATAGACGACAATGTCCTCATCGACGGTCTCTTCCGAATTCGGTGCACTCTTTTCAATAGTGATTATACTATTCATACTTTTATCGCCCAATTCTTTGGCGTCGATCTTGAAATAGTTTGCCTTCCGGTCCACTGCAGGCGATATCGAGCGACTACACGTTGACGGCGATGAAGAGGTGTCATCGCTGTCATCGTAATCCCTGGTCAACTCAGTCCTACTGATGGTGCGCTTCTTTCGCCCGATTTTCATCGTTTGTGATATTTTGCGACAAATCTTTTGCTCGTAATTCACTCGTTTCGATGACTTCTTGTGTCCACTGCTCTTATGGTGTGTCGAGGGTTCGGGCGATGGAATCACTTTTGGCAGTTCCCCGAATGAGTTCAGATATGACTTTGGATTCTGAGCCTCGGGATAGTTGGACCAAAAGATGGGATCTGTTGATGACAAAAAAAGTTGGTGTGACCTCGGTGTCGGACATTGGCATTGCTCACCTAATTTCTTCATGAAGTCCTTGCTGTCATAATCTGGCAAATTATTGGTTGATAACTGCTTTGGCGGCTCTTCTTCACAGAGATTGTCATCAAAGCGTTGGATATAATTATCGCTTTGTATTGTTATTCCGGGAATGGGTTGAGAGTCGGCATAGATGGCCGCAGACGTAGATTCTGTAGAATTTGTCGATTCTTTAATACACAAATTGAGTACAGCTGTCAATACGGCCACTAAGGCTCCCGAAGCAGAGGAGATGAGACCGACGCCCATCATCACTGTGCCCAAAAGGGGCGAAAATGACAAACAAATAATACCTGAAAACAATTATTAATAATTTGAGTCATGTATTGAATATTCAATAGGTATGTGCTTGATAACAAAAATGTGCTCGAATACAAGGTCGTGACAGAATCTATGAGAGAATATCTTTATGAAGAACACTAAATATCGATCTGTTTTTCACAAAATTCTCTTTCGATAGGAATTGTGATTACAATCGATATGAACCTAAAGATCAAACGATGTCTTAATCACACAATAGTTACAAGAAATGGTTAAACACAAAGACAACAATTGGTGGCAACCGAGTGATGGCCACCAAGTGATCATGCTAATGTCACACGTGATATAAGCAATGTTATTTACCGACAACAAAGATCGGAACTCCAATAAACATTAGACACAATGCAAACATACAAACGCGTTCATTAGTGTCATTCGGCCGGTGCTGACGACCGGACAGGCTGTAGATCATGCCATCAGACATCGGACCCGACGATGGGGTATAGGAGGTGGGCGTCGGCGACACTAACTCTACCGGTTGTGACATCTCTTCGTATATACAACTCAACTCTTTTTATATAACTTTGTTTGGATTTTACAGAATTTGAAACAATAACTCATTTTCTACGAAATGACTTCCCTTTCAGATGTGAGGAACAGACTGTGATCTCTTCATTATTATGACAACAGATTCATGACCTGAAATGTCTCAGAACCTAAAAGATTTTGAGATTCTTAATGTTGTGAAAATGATATTCATATTTGGTTTCCATAGAAATGTCTCGAAATATATCTCATAATTGTATTAACATTTGTTATAAGAGTTATTAGTTTTGAATAAAGTTATGCAAAAAGAGAACGCATTTATGTCTTATAATACCTGTCCTATCGGTATATACACGAAAGTAATATCAATAATCGCTTCACAAAAAATGTCATTTCAATAAAAAATTATTTTATTTTGAGATAAATTTCATTACAATTGAAAACAAATTAAAATAAAATTCAAATCAAAAGAACAGATAAATAAAAATATATAAAAAGATTCAAAAGTTTTGTATTCAATGAACAAATATTTTCATTAAAAATATTTTACTTAAAATTATAAAAATGTTATAAAAAACATATTTTTTATTATATTTGAGAAAAGAATTATTTATTTAATACCAGAGAAGTCATGGAAATCAAAGGCAAGGCATGAGTAGTATAGGAGTCCATATAAAGTACGAACTGGTCCTCACCTCCAGATTCTTCACATAACTGTGCTTTTGAACAAGTGTTTGGCCTGACATAAGGCGTCACCCTTTCATCCAGTGGTCGACCCATTCGTACTTTTCAAGTGAAAAGTTAGACAAATATTGAGAAAATTTGAGTTATTTTTTGTGATCATTTCATTCCCTGAAATCCAATGAGAATTGCATTTCCATTTATAACCCTTTGGTTAACGAGGGGTCAAATGTCAACTCAATGTCATTGAAAGTGTTGAGTATTTGGTATAAAAATGTCATTAAAGTTATATCTCTAATGAATGACTGGTTCTCGTAATACAGGTGCGAAAGGGATGGTTTGCTGAGGAGCCGAAGGAAAGCCGGACTCAAGTGATGGTCACTTTATGTGAGAACAAAATGAAAAACATATCAAAAAAGTTATTAAACAAACATTTCATCAAAAACTATTGTAAAGTCAATACCGAATTGAGAGCAACAAAAACAGCGCAAACTTAGAGTCCTTTCCATAATTGGGCGCACAATCAGTGATGGAATCGACTAACGATATGAACACTTCCTCATTGGCATCGACTGTCTTATGAGTGGTTCGACTGATCTTCAATTCGCAGACAATTCTCAGCAAATAATCCCATAAATAGTATTGTTTTCGGAGTGAAGACAACATTCGGGACCTGTTTTTGAAGCCATAATAGAATATTTGGGTCAAAATCCACAATAGTTTCCTTTCGCCAAATATTATGTTTATTAACGACTGTCCACTCGAACGGCCATCGCTTCGGTTCATAGATCGTCGGCCTGTGCCATAGCCCTGGTGTTTCGCTTTAGCGCCGACTGTTTTGCAGTGAATTTGTGACCGATTTTCATAATTATTCACTATTTTGTGGCCATTTAATTGACTATTATTGCTATGACTACCACTAGTACTACCAGTGCCGTCAGCGCCGACAGTATTACTAGTATTATTGGCACTGAAATAGTATTTCATGATTTGGTTAACATTTTCGCCAAACATTGTCTGCAGTTCTTCGACACTAAAGTTAACATCTCTTCCATTGTTGTATTGATCAGACGCTCGGCTCCAGTGGCGGCCAATAGAAGAACTACGGGTCGGATGACTCGCACCGGATTTTTTCAGCACTTCATTAACAGACGTTCCCGTCAATAGTTGACCGATTAATACCCGTTCTGTTGACCCGTCGTCTATATTACGACCAAACCATCGATTGCAAGAAAACCTTTCAATGGATGAAATGTCAATAAATAAAAGAATTTCTCAATAACTTTTAACCCCCTGTCAGGGGCTGAATCACATACTTAAATATATGGTTTGTGACCTCATTTCGTAAAAAACAATATTCAATATATATTTTTGAGCTTTGATTCACACAAACGGTTAAAGTGTTTATAAAACCAAAGTTTCGATGCTATTCAGGGGGTGAACGAAATAAAGTTGTATTACATTTATATTGCATTCAATAAAACCTTACTTTAAATGTATAACAATTTTTCTCATTAACTGAATAGTTATCACAAGTGCTGGCAATCGAACCCGTTATCGAAAACCAACCGTTCAGTTGAGTGGAACCACATATTATTAGTGTATAAGCTGTCAAAAGGGGGTTAAAACATATTAGTTGGACATCCATTTGCCCCTTCAAACACACAAACGAACACTCAATACATACGCAAAACACTTGTTGTGAATGTATTGGTAAAACACATCAAATCGACGGCATTTAATGTCAATAAATGTGTCAAAAACTGTTCCCTCTCTTCTTCACAGCGAAGGAATGCATACCTTTTGTATAAAGTTCTGCAAATGAATGAAAAAAATATGAAATGAAATGAAAGACAATTTAAATGCGATTATAATTACAGCAATAATTCGTTATTAGATAACAATGTTCTCAAATGTTTTGACAATAGTTTCCTTTCGAGCGCTAAACGAATCAAAGCACGACTTTTGCCAACATCTGTCTTGATGTCTGCCATCGAACGAACGGATCTAATCATCGAAGATATTCATAATAATTGTTTAAATGTCTTCAACACTGAAGTCATACCTAATATCATAGATAAGAGTAGTCGGAAGTGGTTTCATAGGATCCCTGTGCTTGGGTGAAGGAGTTGACTGGCTGGCCGTCGACGAGGAATCGATTGAAAGCTGAGTCAAAGCTATTGATAGCAATAATCAATAAATGAGACAATAATTGATAAAAATCAAAATTATGTCAAAAACATTAGTTCAGAGAATAAGACATACAATCGATTCGCTTCCGGAATAGAATCCATGCCAACCCTTAAGAGGAAGAGTAGGGCAGCGAAAGAGAAGATAAAGACACAGATATTAATAGAAAATGAAGAGAATTATAGAATTCATTTCAGTTCATCGAAAGACAATTAAATCAAACTATCCTTCCCTTCGAGTGCCAGAAATACAGCAAAAAATAATTTCAAATGAATTTCAAATACCAGGCGTTAATTGTGACGAATCAATGGCTGACTTCTGGGTGCCGGCGCCGACATCCTCGTTGGTGACCAATTGATAGTAAGCCATCAAATGTGACCAAAACGAACACTTCCCGGACTGCCATCTAATCATGTCTTGATTGTCATCACTTCTCGCGTGACTCCAAATACGTTCAATGAGATCACATAAGGCGGCGATTAGTGTATTCTCTTCTACACCACCTACCGTTCCACAGCCCAATGGCCCGACCTCTTCGGTGCCCATCTTTTCCAATAGTATTCTTTTGGTTTTAATCTTCATTTTTGGAAAAAAATTACAATTTTTTTATATAAACATAAAAATGTATTTTAAATTTAAGGGGAAATTCAAAATAAGGGTATATTTTACTTTCACTTCTCTCATAAGAGTTTCCACAACTCGCCAATTGGTCTGTGCTGTCAAAGCCGCGGGCAATGTCCTCATAGGTGAGGCCAACCCCGAACCTAAAGGCAAATCTTTAGTCGAACTCTTGTCGCTTAGAGATGGAAATCTTCGTCGAGTCCGCGGCGACGCCATTACAGACGTGGACACAGCACTGGCTGCCAACTGTGCCCTATCACTACACACAGTCAAACCTTCCTGTGCTGGAAAGTCCTCTAATTCACTCAAATCCATACGTTTAGCGCCTGCTATACGCGACTCGAGTATGACATCCGTGAAGAGCGATAGATCCAAGTCTTCGAAGTCATCGTCATATATAGAGTCGAAGACCAGCGCCGAAGTGCTGTTCATCATTGATCGCTGTTTGCGCGCCAACTGTTTTCCCGTCTCATCAATGAATGTAACAAACATTTGGGTCTCACAGAATTGCTGAAGGAATGGCTGCATCGACTGGGGCTGATCGGACAGGTAGGCGACGGCGTCGAAACGAATTGAGTCCTGAAATCAAAAGCAAAATATAAAATACCAAAAAACAGACTGTCTTTGCATTCAAACCACATTCACAATCTCAAACCAAACCCAAAGCTAACATCCCTTTCCTTCTGCCGAAAAGACAATACCTTTTTATTATTGGAAGTAATGATAAACTGTTGGTATTTATTGAGAATATGTTTGCGAATTGTCTTCAGAAAAGTGACTCTAATTTGTTGATTGAGTTTCAAATCATCCGAATATCCAAACCATTCGTTGATTACGTTATGTTTTTTGGCCAAATCGGTCATACGTTTAAGAGCAGCACTTTGTGGCCGAGCGCTCGACGAACCGTTCAAACGGAGATCCGATTTAAATATGTGTTCCAACTCTTGTCGTAAGCTTTCGACAAACGGCGGAACAATTAGACCACTCGTGTCTATATTGAGCTCAACTGTGTTTTGGTCGCAGTCTATAAGACATCCGACGACTGTTTTGCTCGACAACAGACCGGCGGCGCTCTTATTGATGCCCATTATGTAAGGGGTCGGTGCGTCCAAGTAATGAACACCTGAAGAGATGGAAAGGGAGGCAAACATTTAACAAATAATCGACAGAATTATCATAAACTTCATACCCAGCTTATTGGGAAGGATAGGTACGTACACGTGCTGCCACTTGAAGGGGTTCAATAGCGCGCACAGGGATTCCGCGACTAACATAAGGGTGTAGTAATTGCTGCCAATAATCAATATTTTGGTCTCATTGAGGGCACAGATATAGGCGCTCATGAATTGCTCGACAGACAGAACTTCGGTGAAGAGGCGTCGCAATGGATAGTCAAAAAGGGGTAGTGTTGAAAGGGGTCGGAATATAATGATCTGATTATTGTTGTCGACATTTGTCGTCTGGTCTGAGAAGGCGTTCGGTTTGCCATTTAGTTGACTGTCCTCTTGTTGTGGCAGTTCTTGAGATCGCTTTTGACTTAATTCTAAACAAATGAAAACATTTTTAAAATATTGAATTCAGGGGAAAATGAAGAGAAAAGGGACATAAATAGACGATAGTCTTAAGGGGTCACAAAAATAAGGTATAAATCTAAGGGGTATTTACTTTTGTGTGGCCGAACATTGGGTAAATCAATTGTTATACACTTCCCCTTCGGTGGTAATCGTATCTGTGCTATACATCTGATCCAACGGGGATTACAGTCGGCCTGAAGTACACACCATTCGAGACATTTATGCAACTGATCCACTACTGGCCGTACGGTCAGCGCCACCAAAGCTCGGGTGGTATAGACAACACCAGTGCTATTGTCATCGGTCTGTTCGTTGGGATCAAAGTTGATGACATTCTTATAGCCAAAGACATAACTTCCGCCATATATTCGTTGTCCGGTTTGGGATGTAATGCAAAACGAATGGAATGTATGGCCAATAGGTGTGGATGTGCTAACTGTCGGCCCGTCTGGAAGTGATAATAGTATTAGCGATGAGTCGTCCACTTGAGGACATCCATCGATCTTCAGTATTGTCTCGATCTTTGACTCCAGAGTTGTGTTCAGAAGTGATATCTGAGAGAAGAGTTTAATTCTCTCTCTTTGTTGTCTTTGGCGGCGATTCGGTGTCAGTAATGGACTCTTCGGGACAGTCGATGAACCCAATGGTGAATCCATTCCTCCACTCTTTGTCAGAGACTGACCACCAATTGAACCAAACAAACACTTCTTCAGCACTCACTCAAACCATATCAGCCATTGATTACACATAATATTGATATCAATTGATGTTTTTGTCAATTATTAAACAATTGATAACTGGATTAAAGTCTTGATCAACAAAACACTCGACTCTTTCGCTGCCATTAATGTTGTGTTTGTTTTGGTTTTCAATGACTTTACAAAACATTACGTTATTTATGAACAAAACAAAACTTTTCATTCAATACACTTAAAATAGGAACACTATTAACAGGCAGATTCTGGAGGGTCTGAGGACAGGGTCGTCGCCCACCTGTCACAGGGGCTTATATTCTAGCACTTGTAGCCATAGTTTTTTGACATTTGCCCACTTATAAAGTCTTATAATGAAGTCAAACAACTGTTATAACAATTAATACACAACTAACAGATTAGATAATAACCCGGTGCTTAAGAATAAATACTTGACATAATGTATAGTTGCTGTATGTAAGGGAAAGGACATACCAGTGCTCAACAAGAACTTTGTTCGCCATAAACATAAATATGAATCACACGAAAAACACTTGACTTTGAATTTATAAATCAATTCTTCAATCACTCAATACTTAACGGCAATTGTCTTCAGAAGTGACCACAGAATCATATCTCAAATATGATGGCTGTCTATGAGATGTCCACATTTGGAAAGACAATTGTCATCAGTGAAGGCGTCGACTACTTGTCCACATTCAGAATCATTTTCATTATGACTACAATAGTGTTATCACTAATACTTAAGTTCAACGAAGCCATCGTTTTTTGGTATAACAGACCGTCCACTCAGACCTGTGTCATACATAGGTGTGTCGATTGTCTGTTTCTGGTCTACACGTGCAACACAGTCATACATACTGTCCATTTCGTGGACAGTATGGCCAGACCTGTCGACTACTTCGAAGAGAAGTTTGTGTACCAAAAGTATATCTTATCGACGATGGAATTGCCATTTATTGTCAATATTCCGATAGTACTCATAGGTAAATGACCTGACCTAACATGCCTTACCTCACCTCACTTCACCTTGCTCATAGTAGTAATTTGTGATATTTACCATAAGAATACTTATGAGTATTTTTCATAGACTTTCATTATATTCAAATTTATACCAAAAATTGCATTCATTTCTAATCCCAATAATGATTAACACAACGAAAAACAGGTTATTATGGCTTAACTGGACTTTTGATGTCTGTATCGAAAGCCACTGAAGATATAATTGGCAGAAAGTGTCGGATAATACTATTATACATAACATTGTCAATGTTTTTGCCACTATTGCACTACAGACAAGAACCGGCTCAGTCTTTCACAGCAATGGTTAACACAGTTATTATATCGGAATCGATGACAGCATTCATAATGTGTTTAATGATTGCATTGATTTTGTATTTGAATTATAGAAAGAGATTTCGGGTTAACATTAATATGGATTTGAATGGTTTGGTTAATATGAGGGAAGACATCGACAACAACAACAGCGACGACGAAGAGATTGAAACTTATAATAAGAGTAAAATCGAGAGGAATGCCAGACAGAGGTCGAGATCGAGGACACCCACCGGCACAACCAGATTGTGATTTAGTGCTTATTTCATTGAAAGATACAATAATGAGATATCAACTCAAACCATACAGTTGTCATAAGCACCCATAGGTCCCGAAGACTGAGAAAAGTGTTCATTGCATTGAATGTCAAAATGAGTAGAAATAAAATTGTTTGAATTTTGTGATCAATTATTATATGACATAATTTACACGAATTGACATTTATGTCAAGTGTTTGTCATTTCATTTGCAATGTATTTCTCATTAATTATTGTATTCATTAGAAACAGACTTATGTCTAGTCATTGACATTCAGGGGCTTAATAGGTATATACTTATATAAAGTTATATGAAGTTATATTTGAATGTTGACAAATTGAACTTGGTTAAATATATTTAATATTGCTTTATATAAATTTTATGTAAATTTTGTTTAAAAGTTGAATAAGAAGTGATTTACGTTGTGATGAGTTATAAAACTTATGATCACTTTTGATTTGGACACTATTATCAACTTCAATGCATATGCACTGCTATTACACTTCTAGTGATATAACAATATTTCTAATAAATTGTTTCAATTTTTAATTGAAATACTGTTGAAACACAACTCAATCCGGATTTTATTATTCAACAATTCATAGGAAATACGAATGAATTGTCAAAATAATAACACAATTGTATTCTTATCAAAATATATCGATATTTATTACAAACAAATTAATCTCTCAAATGATAACACATTTTGTTTATGAATATTATTAATAATATTTTATTGATAGAAAACACAAATATTTTCAGAAAACAAATATTAATTTTAATTAAATAATAACAAAATTCGTTGCAATAATTCTCACGGATTTGGAGAATTCAAAACACGGATAAACAGACTGTCCGATAGATATATAAAGGGTTGAGAAAATGCATTACAACTCAAACAGTTCTTCAGTCAAAAGCAATTCAATTAAAACATTAGTAAAATATTGTCTGAAAAATGAATTTTTCATTAATTCTGGTCATTATTGGCATTACTTTTGCTATTCGTAAGTAATTTATATAAAAAATTCACTCTTTTTTGAATAGCATTGTATTAATCAATACTGAGTTTGCATTAAAATATAAAATTCTAAACCCCTTTAACGTAGGTGATTGTGATGCCGGTGCTGCCGAAATAGTCTCGGCCGCCCGTTCCCAAATTGGTGTTCCATATTCATGGGGTGGCGGCAGTTGGAAAGGCAAGTCTAAAGGCATTGATCAAGGTAAAAACACGGTTGGCTTCGACTGTTCGGGACTGTCCCAGTATGCTGTATACAAAGGCACTGGTAAGGTAATCCAACGAGTGGCCAGTGGTCAACAGAATGACGGCAAATGTGCCAGGGTGGCATATGACAGTAGACGACCGGGTGATCTCGTCTTCTTTGGTAACCCTGCATATCATGTGGGCATCATTTCCAGCGCCGATAAGATGATCGCTGCGCCTAAAACTGGTGACCACGTGAAGGAACAGATCATATATTCCAGTGGTAGACAGCCTTATGTGAGACGATGTGCTTAAGACAGATAACTATAAGTCAAATGTGTTTTAAAATGTATTTTCTTTTTTCATTTCAATATTCTTTGCAATAAATTTGAATTTTTTGAATATCACTAAAAAGTTGTAACATTTTAATATTTTTGTTACAAAACTTTTGTATTACTTGGTGTTAATGACTTGATGTTAATGACCTTGGTACAAACAATGTCCATAAATAATGACTGACAAATATGAGTGGAAAATTTAATTGATTGAAAGTTAACTGTAATTGCAATTCAATTCACTATTGATTTGATTGAAAACAAAAAATTATATATTCTTTTGAGTGATATATAAATAAGGCTTTCATTAACGCCTATAAAAATGTCATTCTCAAGGAATACTGAACCTAATACTGGGAACACTACCGACACATACTGTATATTGAATTCATTTCAATTGAATAATTATTTGCCAAAACTTTGTCTCACTTTTACTCAAACAACTTTCTATCGTTTGAAACAATTCTCGCATTTATTATCAAATGTATTATTACTATCAGAACAAAAGTCATCATTTGATTCATAAATACCAAATATGTTAATATAAGAATTTATTCTTAACTATATTTATCATGTAATCCACCTTGTTCATATTTAAGATCATATTGAATACCTGGTACATCTTAAAGACAAATATAAGCATATTTCAATTAAAGTTTATTTTATTTTTCAAAACACATTTGATTTATAATTAAATCTATTTTTAAATGTTTTTTAGATATTTAAAAATTTAATAAATTTTGAATAAATTATTGTTAATTTGTTTTAGATTTTTGTTTGATTTGATTTAAGCCATATTTTGTTTGATCCATGCGTTGAGGGTAACAGTGTTTGCGTATACGCCGGGATAATTAGCCTGAGCGCAGCCCCTTCCCCATGAAACCACACCGTATTGAGTCTCGCCCACAGTGAGAGGTCCACCAGAATCACCCTTTGAATAAAAATGATATTCGTTTAGAATTACACCCTTAAAGTGAGTCATAGTCTACTATAGACACAGTTATAACAATTGACAAAAGATTAAACATTTCATAAACTCTTTGCATACCTGACACGAGTCCTTTCCTCCAGCTTTTAAGCCAGCACAAACCATTCTCTCAGTGATAGCACTGGCACCATAAGCTGCTTTGCACTCAGCCCTGTCCACCATAGGTACGTCCACCCGCATAAGGACGGCGGGCAGTGAGCCTGAGCCCTGTCTGGTGGTGCCCCAACCGGCCACTACCACCTCAGCCCCGGAAGCCAATTCACTGGAGGGCAAAGCAATGGCCTTAGTCTTAGTGCCGTCCAATACCATATCTGAAGCCATATTAAGCACAGCCACGTCATAGTCGATGGTTGAGGCGCTATATTGCGGGTGTTTCTTAATAGCGGACACCTTGTATTGGGTGCCTCCCGAGGCGTGGCGTAGGGAACCGATGCGTACATTAAGTCTGGACGCGCTTTGACTGAAGGAAAGAGAGGTAAATATGAGATGAAAACCAAAAATCACTTTCACATAACCTACCCATCAATACAATGAGCGGCAGTAAGTATATTACGCCCGTCCAGAATTGACCCACCACAAAAGTGCGATGAAGTGGACAGGGATGCAATCCAGGGTACTTCATTTTCCGCCGCCGCTGAGCCACCGACTATAAACGCACTGGCATTTCGTTGAGGGTTATACCATCTACCTGTGCGTAACTTTTCAGGCAATGGGAGACCACCATTGCGTACATACACCTCGTAGGGCACCGGTAGGCCACACAGGACAACGGTGAACGTCGCCAAACAAAAGACTAGAATAGTTTGCATTGCTTTATATGAACTTCAGATGTGTTTTGGACTCGATATTAAAGTTTCTCTTCTTTTCAATTATCTAATAACGAAAAGACGACTAAAACTTGTTGAATGAAAACTCATTTTCAGTCCATTTATATACCAATTGATATCTAAGACAATATTAATTATTTTCTATTAATTTATGTCTTATTCTTAACCTTCACTTTTAGACGTCTTTTTGGGCCAACATTTGCATCGCTTTTATTATTCTTATAAATCATATTCAATGTTGAAATCAAATGATATTTTTTATTAACATTTAATAAAACGTTAAAAATGTTTCAAAAATATAACACAATATAAATCAAAAATATTTTATATTTGATTACTATTTGATATGACTTTATATATTGAAATATTGTTCATTTGTTCCCATAATCATAATTCTCATTCAGGGTTTGGATAATCAGGTGAAAGATGAAGGTTTCGATGTTTACGATTTGTAGCTCTAATTTTGTTTTATCATTTCATCCCCTGAATGGAAAGTATTCTAAGAACTTATGCATTAATATATCTTATATACATATTCTGAATCTAAAGCACAATAAAAATAAAATATTTGATTGTTTTTCGATATTTCTATACATTGTATTCAAATGTGATCTCCAATAAAACATAAGACAATTTGATTTTCAAATTGAAATTTCTATAGAATTTCATGCAATACACACCTGAAGGTTAATCTCTATTATCACATCATCTATAACCAGACGAACGAAATGTACTAGAGCACTGTCAACACCACCGGCTCCTAAGTATTTTATTAGTTAATTAAAACGTCTGATAATAAATATATACATGACTTCACTCTAGGATTTATATTCACGTAATCTTTTTATTTGGTATCTGTGCTAAGGTTAGGCCATGTCTTTAATTATCTTATAATCCACTTATTATATGAAATAAATTAAGTCTAATATTTGTTTCACTTTCGATAAGATGTCATCAGATGTTATGTCCAATGATTAGCATAACTTCAACACAAATATAACAATACAATTATACCAAAAAAATCATTAATGACTATAAATAAATGAATTGATTTTGTGTAAAAATTTGTAAAATTTTAGTAATTTATGACTTTTTTTACATGAAATTAATTGAAGAAATTGAAAGCAAATTA
Organism: Quadroppia sp. Gr-Ori-00064; assembly: GCA_034700825.1. Taxonomy (NCBI): domain Eukaryota; kingdom Metazoa; phylum Arthropoda; class Arachnida; order Sarcoptiformes; family Quadroppiidae; genus Quadroppia; species Quadroppia sp. Gr-Ori-00064. Next base: position 21,290 of record JAQIXR010000108.1, on the reverse strand, counting down.
AAGTTATAAAAATTCTTATCAAATCCAAAGAGATTTATAGATTTATAGATTTATAGAACAAAATAATAAATTTATTAATCATTTAGTCATAAAATAAAACTCTTTTTTGACAAATGATTTAAAATATAAGTCATAATCAGTTCTCACAATCAGATCACAAGAAATAACCGACGATTCAGTGGTAAGAAAAATGGTATAAAAGTGGTTGCGATTCTTAGGACAAAACACAACTGAAATTACACTCAAATTAGTACTGTTTGTGTGAATTCGTCTTCAGTCAGAACCGTCGACAGTAAACAATGTTTAAACTACTTTCCTTTGGTCTACTTTTGGCCACAGTCTTAGCCGAACCGATACTATTGCCGGCACGAACCAGATGGAATGGCCGGGGTTTCCCCAACTATTTGCATTTGATGGCCGCACAGACCAGAGGCTCACAATTTATTGTCGGTGGAACTGAAGCCAAGCCCGGAGACGACCCACACCAGTGCTCATTGAGATATGGTTCCCATTCCTGTGGCGCCTCCATCATCAGCAATGAATGGCTCGTAACCGCAGCTCATTGTATTGATGGGTAAGTCATTCAGTCATTCAATGTACTTATTATTAATTATTTGAATACAGATTGAATTCAAAGAATATTTCAATAATTTTAAGAATAACTAAAAATAATTGATTTCAACAAATATTTAATTGTTTTTATTGTCTTTCCATTTGATAGCTCGAGTCCCAGTCAAATCACCATCAGATGTGGCACAATGACCCACGCGTCAGGTGGTCAGGACTTCAAAGTGGCCCAACTCATTCCACATGAAGGCTACGACAGCTGGACATTGGACAATGACATCGGTCTCATCAAAGTGTCAACAAAGATACCGATCGGATCCCAATTGATTAACGTCATCGCATTGCCAACACAAGACCAGGCAATTCCAGACGGCGCTTCGGTCACAGTTACCGGATGGGGAACCACCCGAGAGGGAGGTAGTCTTCCCGCGCGTCTTATGACAGTTGATGTCCCAATTGTGGGAAACCCCGAATGCAAGGAAGCGTATGCAGAGTTCGGAGATATTACTGACGGCATGTTCTGCGCCGGTCTTGACGAGGGTGGCAAAGATGCTTGCCAGGTATGGGGCACCGGGAGGGCGGATGACATTTTATAAGCAATATATGATAAATACAAAACACTTTCTAATACCTAATTTGCACCTGTGCAGGGTGATTCAGGTGGACCAGTCAAATACCAAGGCAAATTGATCGGTGCTGTTTCATGGGGCTACGGCTGTGCCCGTGCAGGTTACCCTGGTGTGTACGCACGTGTTGCGAGATACAGGAACTGGATCACACAAAACTCTGGCATTTAAACGATATCGCATCCCTTCCCACAAAAAACCCCTTTCCTTGAATATCTGTGGCTTACTTTTGAACGCATTTCCCTCTCTTATAATATTTATGAATTTATTGTTTGTGTGAATTGTTTTCAAATTAATTAATAATTTTTTAATGAATTCATATAATTATTGGTAATAGTTGTCAAATAAAACAAATAATTTTGCAAATCTTTACTCGTTTTTATTACATAGCATTCAAAGCATTATTTAATAGTTTATAAGAAATTAATTTCAAATACAAATGTTAGTCAATAGTCAGTGACTATTAGTCACTACACTATTGAATAGTGCATTTGGTCCTGTATTGAGTATTACGTTATAATGCTATTCAATAGCTATATAGTTGTCAATGTTATTCTGTATAACATTTGCACTTGAAATGTATTTTTGCACTCAATTTGAAATACAAGTGAATAGAAGTCATGTATTAACGCAATGTTACGTGAATTTCAATTATGAAAAAACGTATAAAATCGATAAGACCTTCAATTGTGAGCATTCAGTGAATTGAAAACATGTCTATATTTTAACCAAATTTGAGATAATATTTTCATTTAAAGCGATCATAAAAATCGAATTCAAATATATCAGTGCAAACAAACTTGGTCAATCAGGTAAAGACTCTTGATGCTTTTCATTATTGTTTGTCATCAATCGATATGTGAATTTTCAGGTGAATTTTTATTAAATACATGGACATCGGTGAAGAAAAGCCTTCAAGAATGAAGAATATATTTCAGTCATATAAGACTTACTTCATAATTGCCGTTCTCTTCAACACTATATTCATAGCACTGGTATTGAATAACTCCATAGACTTTGGAAAGTTAGGTAAAACTCAAGCAATCGATTTGCTGGACATTCAGTCGCGTATGGGATATGTGTTGAAATACACGACTCCGGGACTTATATGGCTATTGGTTTGCATTGAATTTGTGGCAACTGGTCGAGTCCGTTCATCAGCAATCGATCCCATGTCAAGCAATGAACAAATCGTCCAAAAGTGGAAAAATATTCTCAACAACTCTTACGAACAGCTCTTCCTCGCATTCATCGCTCAACTCATTTTAGTTCAGTATATCGATGCCGAACAGACCCTACGATTCATACCTGCGCTCAGCTTTCTATTCATCATAGGTAGGATATTCTTCGCCTGGGGCTATCCAATATACAGGGGCTTTGGATTTATAACGACGATATTTCCAACAATGATTACAATTGGTTTCATTTGTTACAAATTTCTTGATTTGTATTTTTAAACACAAATTGTATTCTCTTTTAAGCCATAAGCCATACATAGACTCAATGTAATCTCAACGCATATATTGTTCATATTTTTCAATGTAAACCTTTTAGAATTCTATAAGCTTTTCCAAAGTGTTCTTTCCACAAACACCACTGTCCTGAGAGTAAAGTTACGACAGCACACAGTCCGGCACATATACCATGGCTGTTCCTATTAGTCGGCTTCTCTATCAGTACAAACTTATACACACTTTTTATTACATATTGTAATCATATTTATTACATAGCATTCAAAACATTATTTAATAGTTTATAACAAATGAATTCAAATATAAAATGTTATACAAATATTAGCCAATAGTCTCTATATTATTGAATGTTGTAAATGTATTTAAATGTGACCCTGGATTGAAATGAACAAAAAGTATTCACTAATACAGACATTCCTTTTAATATAATTTTAATTGAAATAAATTATTATTAGCGTATAATAAAATTGATAAGACCTTGGATTAAGGGGGAAAACTATATATATTAGAAAGTTGTCAATAACTTTATGATTATTTATATGAATAATATTTTAACGAAATTTAAGAAAATATTTTCATTTTAAACAATCATAAAATCAAATAAAAATATATCAGTGCAAACAAACTTGGTCAATCTGGTAAAGACCCTTGATGCTTTTCACTATTTATTATAATCAATCAATATATGAAATGCAATTTCAGGTGAATTTCACTGAAAATATGGACAAAATTAATAGAATTATGGGTTATTCAAACCCGAGATATACCGAAGAAGAGAGAGCAAGAATGAAGTATATATTCCGTTCAGCCCTTCCTTACTTCATAATTGCCGTTCTCTTCAACACTATATTCATAGCACTGGTATTGAATAACTCCATAGACTTTGGAAAGTTAGGTAAAACTCAAGCAATCGATTTGATGGACATTCAGTCGCGTGTGGGATATGTGTTGAAGTTGTCGACTCCGGGACTCATATGGCTAGTGATATGCATAATATTTGTAGGAAAAGGTCGGTCCAGTTCACCGGCAATGGATCCCATGTCAGGCAATGAACTACTCGTTCAAAAGTGGAAAAATATTCTCAACAACTCTTACGAACAGCTCTTCCTCTCATTCGTCTCTCAACTCATTTTAGTCCAGTATATCGATGCCGAACAGACACTACGATTCATACCTGCGCTCAGCATCCTATTCATCATAGGTAGAGTATGTTTCGCCTGGGGTTATCCAATATACCGGGGCTTTGGATTTATAACGACATTATTTCCAACTTTTATTACAATTTGTTTCATTTGTTATAAATTTCTTGATTTGTATTTTTAAACACAAATTGTATTCAAAGAAATGTAAAGTTTTTTATATAATAATAATTATTAACAAAATTGTAATCATTTATAAAATTATTTTTAATTTCAATTTATGTTAAAAGTTATTAATAAAAACTTTTATTCATTTTATTGAACGTAATTTATGAATGAATGCCGGATTCAATGGCAAAGAAGGGGAGAGAATTAGAGTAAAAGACCGAAAAAGTAAATACTGAAACAACGTTACGATAAAATATAAATTTTGTCCCTTTTATGGTAATAGCATTTGTTATATATTCTCTCTGATGTTAAAGCAATACGTTATATATGAATGAAATAATAAATCGATTGAATGAATGTGTGATTTGTTTATCAAAAAACTATTTTTTAAAACTCTTTCTCCGAAAACAGTTTTAAATATTTATATTTAATTTTAATCACAATTAAAAGCAATGTTTGAATTAAAACACAATTAATTAGATTTTTAAAAATATAAATAAAAGTTCAGTCATTAGTGATAACTAAAAGTGTGTTTAAATTAAATTCATTTTTTGTGTTTTTTTTTGTGAAAAATTTCATTAAAAACAAAACAATAATTAAATTGATTTTAACTTTAATTACATTTTCATAACATATATAAAAATGAACAAAAAGTCGATTTTATTTGTGATATTTATTTTACTGACACTTGAATGTCATTTACCACTCGTTCGGACGGCCGACGAAGACCTGTCCTCAGCCGAAGAGTCTATGGCCACCGATGAGGACATTGAAGAAGACAATGGCGTGGAGTCGACCGCCGAAGACAACGACAAGGACTCGGATCAGTCCATACTATACTCGACGCCAAATATAGACAACTATTATTTATACGAACACTTCGATGACGACCAGGACTTCAACAGCCGTTGGATCCGATCAGAGACGAGCAAATCAGACTCAGAGGAACTGCTATACGATGGCCAGTGGGCTCTCACTCAGACAACGGCCTCATTGAGAGGTAATGACTGCCAACGAATGGCATAATATATGACATATTTGTGTCATTTAATGCCATATAAACTATGGTTTCGTTTTTCATATTTAAAATTGCCATTTATTTTCTCCCCTGATTTTCTCATTGCCCCCTTTTCCCATAAATGGGTCATTTTAATAACGATTGCAATGTTTGTTTCAATGATTTTCTCATAATTTATGTTTTAATTAATTTTATAATTATTTAAATATTAACCAAAACTTGAATTTTCTTTAAAACAAAACTCTTTTCAAAGTCTGAAAATCATTCAAATAATCTATTTTTAATTGAAGACTATTTTCCAACATTTTTGGCTTCAATTCAATTGTCTTTTCATTTCATTTTAATTTTCAGCCAATATTTTGCTAAAAAATTTTCATATTAACTACGCTTTTGAGTAATTACTTTTCAGAGCAGTATATAGTTTTGAGGCATATAAAGAATATTTAATGTATTTTTGCCCCTTAATCGCCAGGTGACACATGTCTGATAGTGAAGAGCAGAGCCAAACATCACGCGATTAGCACTAAATTGGATAAAGTCTTCAAATTCAATGCCAAACCACTTGTGCTTCAGTACGAGGTCTGTAATACCGGCGCAAATATATTGTTGTTTACGTTCATTAATCTCATGAAAATAAGGGGCCAATAATTGAACTCATTGTTTGTAACCATAGGTCCAGTTCCGCAATGGTCAGGAATGTGGCGGCGCCTACATTAAGCTACTGTCCAATCCGTCGGGTGATCTGAAACGGCTGAACGACAAGAGCCAGTACTCAATAATGTTCGGACCCGACAAATGTGGCAACGAAATGAAGCTGCACTTCATCTTCAAACACACCAACCCTAACAACGGCACCCTATCCGAGAAGCACTGGAAGGCATCGACGAATGTCCACAAATTGGATGAAGTAATCAATGAATTGATGACATTTTGACCACAAATTGAATTTTCGAAATTTGTATTAAAAGGTGTTTAAAGACAATCGTTGGCATCAGTTCCGCCTTGAGATCAATCCCGACAACACTTTCGTCGTTTCACTCGACAGGCAATCCATAGGAAAGGGGTCTCTTTTGGACGACTTTATACCACCTGTGAATCCGACCAAAGAGATCGACGACCCAAATGACAAAAAGCCAGAGGAATGGGACGAAAGGGACAAAATAGCCGATCCCGACGCAGGTATTGTCCATTTCCTTCAATTCTTTCTCTTCAAAAGTCATACAAAAACTATTTGTTTAAATATTTTTGTTTAATTGAATTGTTTTTATGACCTCAAAGTCAAACCCGAGGACTGGGATGAAAGTGAACCGCGAAAGATAACTGACCCGAAGGCGACCAAACCCTCCAATTGGGACGAAGAGGAGCCGGAAATGATTGCCGATCCCGAGGCCAAACAGCCTACTGATTGGGACACAGAGATGGACGGCGAATGGGAACCGGCTCTCATTGCTAACCCCAAGTGCTCTACATTGGCCGGTTGTGGCAAATGGACGGCTCCTCTCATTGACAATCCCAAGTTCAAAGGGAAATGGAGGGCACCCTTAATAGACAACCCCACATACAAAGGCAAATGGGCACCAAAGAAGATACCGAACCCTGATTTCTATGAAGATCTGCACCCTTTTCGAGCTCTCAATCCTATTGACGCCGGTATTTATTGTGAAATTTCCACCATTTCTATCGATAATGACATTTTGACCCCTTTTTAGTGGCATTTGAGTTGTGGACCATTTCTGATGGAATCGCTTTCGACAACATATTAATCACTGACGACATGGATGTCGCGAAACACATCTCTTCACTCACTTATCAGATCAAGAAAGAGATGTCTGACTCCGAGAGCGACAACATTATCATCAAAGCTGTCAAATATACAAACAAATACCCCTGGCTTTGGGCGGTGTATGTGTTGTCAGCGGGTATACCAGTTGTGCTCTTCATTGCCTTCTGTTGTGTATCGCCCGTCAAACGGGTCTCCACTGATAGCACCGCCTCTAAGACCCCCGCTATGACAGCCGCCAGCGCTAGTGATAGAAATGTTGCTCAAAATAAAAAGACGGATCAGTCGAGTCCTGACGACGAAGACATGAACGCCACCGGCGATGAAGAGCAAAAGGTTTGGTTTATTTCAATCGACCTCTTCTCGACCTCCCTTTCCCTTCACTGTTTGCCTTCCTTTACATTTCTGTCTCTCTTTTGAAAATGACATAAAAATTGTTTTATATTCAAAGGTCGATGAATTGGAACCGGATTTCGATGAAGAAGAGGCGGACGTTGAGGTCGATGAAGAGGAAGAGGATGTGGAGGACGAGGATGAAGAAGATGACAAGGAAGAGCCCGAGCCAGTAGTGGTTCGATCGTCGCCACGATTGCGCAAAAGTCGCGCCCGAAAGGAATAGGCGTTTAATATATTATATATTAATTATAATTTATTTTTAATTATATTTTAAATTTCAATTAATATTAATATTATTTCTTCTTTTCATTCATTAGAAACAAAACTGAAAACAAAATTGATTTCACTTTTTATTGATTTGTTTGTTTTGAACTGAACTCAAGTTTTGTAAAAATGTTTTGAATTTTAATTTCATTTCGTTTTGTTTAGTCATTAAAGCGAAAACACAAACAAAAGAAACAATATTTGAATTACAAATGAATTGATTTTCTTATGTAATGTAAAACAAAATACAAATATTATATACAAATGAATGAATAGTTTTGTGTCTGTCATATACAGTATGATTGGGCCCACACTCTGTCCGGTAGCCCAACACCTCTCCAGTCATTAATGTGTTATTGACTTTCATTTGTATTTTAATAATTTGTAAAATATATATAAATTTTGATTACATTAACCAAACGTTTCTTATCTCAAATTGTCTTCGAAATAGGCTTTCCATTCAATAGTTATTTCATTACAAATGACTCAAAAAAACAATTTTAAATATTTTTATCAATTAATTATCATTTAATTTGATTTTCAATAGACTTTAGTCTCTCTTCTGTTTGTTATTTTGAGTATAATTACCACAAATATTGTATTCAATGAGAAATAAGATTTTTTTAAATAAAACAAATTAAAACAATTTTATGAATGTCTTCATCGATGATAGACATGCATCTCAATGACGAGCACAGGTATGTTCACCGAAAGATGCGAACAATATATTTTGAATGTGAAAAACGTTTTCAAATTTAATTCATATGTTTTTATATAACAAATATTCGCTTATATTATAATAAAGTCATTTAAAAATCAATTATTTTTGTCTTGAAATAAAATGAACGGATGTTTGACATGAAGTCCAAAGTGAAAGACATTTGATTTCTTCATTTTCTTCAATTTTGTCAATTCTGAGAGTCTTTGGACATATTCTTCGCCTATATTTCAAACAAACAAATTCAATGCATATATAATAATATGAACTTGGTACAATTGAATGCTCACTCATGTCCAGGTGCGACGAATGGGGCTTCTCATCAATATGATGGTCATCGCCACCAATCACATCCAGGTGAGTGATGGCAGCCATTATTCTGACAACAAATATATTTTCAATTGAAGTGCAATTGAATTGTTTCAACGATTTCTTCAAATAGTCTTTCGCTTCACTTCTCTTGTCTAACATCATTTGAATGAACGCCAACTCCATCAGTGTTTTGCCTTTCAATAGCCTCTTGGTCGGCCTTCTGTGCATGCTGTAAGTGAAAGACACCAAGGTGACATATCATCATATGTGATGCTTGTAATACATACACTTCGAGGACAGTATTGAAACAATGTTGAGCTTCAATCAGGCGCAACATATGCTTCAAAATGACCCCCTTATAGAAGAGCCCCTCATAATAATTGTCGTCAATGTAGTCGACATTATCTGTAAATCAAATCAAAAATTCAATGACATATTAATTGTCAAAAAAAGACAACTCAAAGACAGACCAAACTCTTTGAGATAGACTTTCATCTCTTCCTCCAATATAGCCAAATGTTTCTCCAAAAAAGTCGTGTTCTCTTCGATTAAATACAATTGGTTTGCATTGTATAACATATTCTGTTAAATGACATTTCAATAGAAAGCATACATTCAAAGGGGAACTGCATTTCATGAGCACTCTATGTATTGTAATATTAGACAAATCCTAATTATAATCAAAAATCAAATACATACCAAAACCGGCAAAAAGAGGAACTCATTATTTTTGAGATACATTTTTGCGCTTTCAATGCATGCCATCTCCAAAGGGGACGTTGTCTTTCTGGTCAACTTTGACCTCAATGTCACTAATGATCTGAACATTCAAATACATGTCTATTAATGGATGCAATGGTTGTCAACAAACGAACCAATACTTCATGAGTTCAGTCGCCTGTCCTTTAAGTGCTTTGTCTTCTGTATTGCTTGCCATGAAATAAGTGATGACAGCCTCGCAATAGGTGGTCAGTATTGACCAGGGGTGCGATGACGACTGCAATCGATTCAGCTCTTGAGCATATTTCATACAACTGTCCCATTGACACATAAGAGCACTGGCATACACCAGTTCCCATAGAGGTATCATTTGGAACTTATGTTTATCTGCGGCTAATATTGATTGAAATTCATTGATCGCAGACTCAGTCGAGCCATTCATTTGCGTTATCTTTGCTTTGAATATCTTGTAAACAATGCTCTAAACAATCAAAACAATTATCAAAACTATATTTTTGTACAAATTTATAGATATTTTTCATTGCATTCGTTGTGAATGAATGTCATAAAGATGTCAACACTTCTTATGGCTTACATTCGGATATTCTGTTAATCTTCTGTTGATTATGACTTCACAGAAATTGAATGTCTTTTGACCACAATTGACAACCGAACCCACAAACAGACTGTTCCCCAAAACGGCCACATCTGCTATACTACTGTATATACCCTTTGAATTGAGGGCACATTTACCCAATTCACTAATGGCTACATTACGACAGCCCCTGTAGCCCAACACACGGGCTATTCTTTGTGTTTTTGGCTCAAAATTACTAATAAGAAGATGTCGAACACCACGTTCAAGGTGTACACCTGCCTCAAACTGACGCCGGGATGTGTCGCTCAACCAATTGCTTCGGGTCCTCAACATTATTCTACACTCTCTGTAAAGAATTTTTAAAATTCATTATTGAAAACAAAAAATGGAAAAAAGGGGACAAAAAGTTTAATATCTATTTCTTGATAAAAGACTTACTTAACTATGTTTTTAGAAACTCTTAAACCATTGACTGCTTTGAAGACATCGACAAACGAATGACTTTTAAACAAATTCATCATTGAATTGTATGCCAAACACATTGCATATAGCAATTGACTGTGCATTTCAACTGGAATGGGTTTGAGGGGATAGGGATGCAAAATAAGAGCACAAATTATGTTTAGATTTTAATTATAACAAATAATTCAAAATTTTATGAATTTATAAAAATTTGTTTTTAAAAATCAAATGAAATTCAATAAAATTCTTCATTTTATTTCTTTATAAAATAATTGTTTAATTTATTTCTTATTAAAAAAAATTAATTGTAAACTATTTTATAAATTAATAGAAGAATTAAAACTTACTTTCGCTATATTTTTCATAATCCGGGGTCAAAATCATTTTGATTAAGCCATTTAAAAAACCTTTTCTTCTCTTGGAATCACATAATCGGGTGGTTTGTATCGACGCCTTCAAAGCCTTATCTAATTCTGTCTAAACATAAATATATAAAAATTCACACAAATCTGTCTACAGTCAAACTCATCCGGGTTTTAATGAGTGGTATTAACAATAAACTGAATAAAGAATAATTCATTACATGATTGTCTGCACTAAAGCTAACAGACATTGATTTGCATTGTTTTCATTGATTGAATACCTGATCGAAAGTCAGTTTGGCTTTCAATATATGACAGTGTGTTCTCATTGCGCTGTAGTATATGTCATGATGCGAGTGCTCATCGCACTGTCCGATCACACCATCCAAGTCGTTGTTGTGATAAAACCATTGCTCAAATATATTGAATGAGCTCTCAATAGACTCCTCTAATGTTAATAATCTGAAAATTGATGTTAAAATAATGTAATGAAATATGATTTAATGAAATGATTTGAAATGATTTCAATCATTAATTCATTTCAAAGATTAAGAAATATTTAAAACTTTTTTGTATTCATAAAACAATTATAAAATGCAAATAAAATGAATATATATTTGTAAATACTTTTACCAAATTATATAATAAAGATATAGAAGGGATTTTCTATTTTCTAGACTTACCCCTTAATGTCACACATAATAATAAAATAATAGATATTAAAATATATGCAAAAAACAAAATATTTCTATATTTAACACAAAATTAATCTTTTTTTTCCTAAAATGTAACAAAAATAATAATAATAATTGTTTAAGAAATTCAATGAAATATTTTTGTTAATATTTGTAAAATAAATTAAAAATATATTTATCCTTCAAATAGAGAAATGCTTTCCTAAAGTCATACCTATTTGAAGGTTAACTTCAAATGTCTGCAAAAAGTTTACTTTATTTTTTATATACTTATAATGCAATGCAATCGATATCATATGAAATGAATAGCAAAGCTCAACATCAGTTTTGATGTCATTTTCATTGCTAAACATATATCAAAATAAAAAATTATTTCCTTATAATCCATCCCATAATAGAGAGGATAGAAAATCAAATATTTCTTAAAGTGTTTTAACCGGTTTTCACTCAAAATGTGATTTTAACGAAAAATTTGTGAAAAAGTTTTTAATCAATTTTACAGATAATTAAAATCAATAACTAATAGAAAAATCAATTTTTTTTATAAAAACAATTCTAAATTAAATTTGTTTTATAGAAATTTTTTTTTTAATTATTCATTTAAATCAAAACAGACTTCAAATGAGAATATAATTAATTTCAGCGATTTATACAATATATATATTGTTAAAAATTATTCACTCATTGAACAGAATGTGAATCTATTGCCATAACATTGAATGAAAGTAATCACAAATGAATCTAAAAATGTGTTTTTTGAACGCCATTAAAGCGAATGATTTCATTGATATATAAATTGTGAATATTTTGAATCAATTTGAAAAAATTTGTTTGAAATACTATTATTGATTTGAGGCTTATATTGTGACCAAGGTGGTCTATTCTGTCGAAGGATTTGCTATCAATTGTTTGTAGAAATGTTTGTAAAGTTTTTGAGGGGTCTTATAAGGGTTACTATTGAGGAACTCTCCAATGTGTGATCGGCTTCAAAGTAAAGCCCCTAGAGATCAGGTGTCCAATCAATTGCAAACAAGAATTGATTTTTATATTAAAATTGAAATATTTATGAAAAAATAATTTTATTTTAAAGTAATTAAAGTAAACAATAAAACAATTGAAATATAAAATATCTTAAAATACAGATTTGTTAATAAAATATTACATTTTTTTCACAACAAATTCAAGTCATTAATTGATTAGTGATTTATAAAGCAATTCATAAAACAATTGAAATAATTTAAAACAACATTTAATAACACAAAAATGCAAATAAATTACATTTAATGTGTTCTTCAAAACCATTCATCGAATAGTAATTTATATGTAGTGTAAGGAATGACTACACAATGAGGTGTAATGTTGATCATCATTCCGACGCCTCTATACGTGGGGTAACCCAATGCAAACAATACCCGTCCAAAGATGAACATCAGATTGAGCGCCGGGATGTATTTGACTGTTTCCTCAGCATCGATGAATTGGACTAAAATCAGTTGTGTTACGAATGAGAGGACGAACTGTTCGAAGGAATTGTTGAGAATATTCCTTGCTTTTTGCACCAGTAGTTCTGAACCAGCGGTCGGATCGATGGCCGAAGAACGGGCTCTAATGGATATGACATGCAATATACAGCCAAATACCCAAAAGGCTCCAAGTGCTGAGTGTTTGCATACATAGCCCATACGGGACGGCATGTCCGGCAAATCGTTGACACCAGTGGTGACCACTTTACTGAAGTCAAGACCATCTGTAAGCACAAGAAAACCATAGAAGCCGCCAATGATCGATCCAATGGTGCTCATCAGATAAGCCAATTTAATCGAACGCTTGGTCTCATCCTTAAGGCCCACCACATCCACCCCCTGTTCGACATCGGTTTCTTTGTTAGAATCCATACTACGGTTACTTGTCATCAGATTTTGAAAGTCAATTCAATTCTGATGTTTTGCATAAAAAATAATGTTTTCAATAGTTTTGTAGACAATTAGATATGAAATACAAATTCAATTTAAAAATTGTCTTGAATTTTGAAAATAAATTAATTTTTTTTTTATTTGCAAAACAAATATAATATAAGAATTTCATTCAGATATGAAATTCATGAGAAAATATCGATCATTATTTTCTAAGTACAAATTATATTATGGCGTCATTGAAATAGTACTTACGCAGCCGATGGGGAAGGGGGTCAGGTGAAGGAGTATGAAAATGTATGGTAACTGAGGAGAGGGTTGGGGCAAAGCGTACGAACAGATTAATAGGCATATAATTATTGAAAAAATTTGATTTATTGATAAATTTTGATATTTTATCAAACATTTTATGACTGAAAGTATATTAATATTTAATCCAAAACACATTAGGAATGAATTCAATGAAATTTTATAAAGGGAAAGGGATTAATCACTACCGTACTTACTTATGCTCTAGATTCTAGAAGACTGAATGCCTACGACTAAGATTAGGGGGGATTGGGTCAAAAAATCATTTCGTACGTACAAATTGAATGACGCCTATAATGAAATTGTAAGAAGTCTTGAAATAATGAAAAGTTTTCATTTTCAAAGAATTATTGAAACTATGGAAACCATTGGAAACCAACGATTAATGAAGTAATTCTTAATTAATTATTAATATCTATAATCAATATCTCAATATTGAGACAATTGGACAATAGTTGTCATAATCACATCATTTCACTATTAATTGATTTATTAACAAAACCATTAAATATAAATAAATTCAAAACATTTTTATCGTTTATATTCTGCGATCACTTTAGAGGTTAACTAATAATGAATTCAATTTTAAACTTTCAAATCTTTGGATCAGAGAAACGAATGAATATTAAAAACATTTCAAAGTTTATAAAATTATTTCAACAGAATATAACTTAAAGGCAATGATTGGGGTTATTATCGATTGATTACTACACGAAAAGCTAATTAATTTGTTTTTATCGCTAACTCTTGAGAGCTATTGAGAGAAATAAAATTATATTTTGTTAAACATATTTTGAAATAATTTGATTGAAATTCATATTCAATATAAGAATAGTATTTAATATAATAATCATTGATATATTGAAATACGAGAAAATATTTTGGCTTTTTGAATGAATGTCTGTTTGTGTCCAACATTTACACCATTTCTGTCGAATCTGTAAAAAATCCAATACTTATAAAGTGAATATTCAATGTGTTTGTGATTAACACAACAAATACAACACTTCATTGTCTGCCATCACTTCATCCATGCCTTCCATTCGTGTGCTTTTGAATAATTATTTTGTTATTCAAATCATTAGTTTTTAATAATTAAAAAAAACCTTTTTCTAATCATTGTTTAAGATAAATTGGAGATATAATGTGACCAAGATTATATGATTATATGATTATATGATTATTTGATTATTTGATTATTTGATTATTTGATTATTTGCATAAATGAGTCTCACTTTCAATTAATAGCAAAACATTTGATAAAATGAAATTCTCAGACATAATAACTTTTATCAAATATATGCTAACAAATCAGTCTATAATTCGCTGACATTTCTGTATAGATCTTAATATTCAAAAATATATTCAAATATTAATGAAATTCATTTCACTATTATTTGGGTCGCTATTATGTTAACTATTCATGAAATTTCATAGTTATTGAAAATTCAAAAATTGTTGAAAATATTTTGACATCAAATTTCATTTATAAATTATTTCAAAATATGTTCAAAACTATCATAATTTTTATTTTTTATTAGTATTTAAATCTAAAATTATAATAAATTAGTCGTATTCTGGTCTCTCTCTTCCATTCCCTCCCACCCCTCTGCCCCTTAAAGTGGTTAGTCTTAATTTAATGACAATGTGAATGTAAATGTAATGTAATTTCACTCAAAAATGTTTATCGTTTTAATAAAAGAGTGAAAATTATTTTTAATACAAATTGTAATTTGATTTAAATTGAAATTAAATTACAAATCATTTATATCATTAAAACGAAATATTTTTTGATTGTGTATTCAATTGTAATGAAAACATTTGTGTTATTTGTTTGCATTGATTATACTATTGTGAACTCAAGAGATTTATCTCAACTTAAAGTATATTCAAATCAATTTCGTATCAATTAATTGCCTTTTGATGAGTGAAAGTTCACGTGTTTTTCAAATGATATCTCAAATCGTTTCACAAAGTTTTCCCAAAAATGATTTTGTGTCACATCTTTGGTCACGTCCTATACATCCGTTCCATATATAATATATACAAACATACACACAGAGAGAAGACAGACAGCGATGAACAGATCCGGAATCTATTTGACTAAACATTTAAAATATCAAATAAGGGGGTCTTATGACAACTCATCCATGTCTTCAATGAGTGATTGATTTTGTCGGTGATATAAAAGTCTATTTTTAGCCATAAATACAGTGTTTATAAATATATAGATTTCCAAAAAAAAGGTTTTATATTTCTATCTATTAATACAGTGTTTATTAGTGAGAAAAAGCATTATAATCCTAAAATTCATCATGGTGATACTGTAGATCATACCTTGTTCAATGAATTATTTATATTAAATTAAACATTCATAAAAACCCTTTTCCTCTACTAAGAAAATATTGCTCAAAATACACATAAAGTCAAACATTTGATTGAATTTTGTCTTCAATAAACACTATTTGAAGATTAGATTATTTTAAGTGAAATTTTACATCATTTCTATGCCATTGAATACAGATATGAAAATCTATAGATTCTATACCATTGATACAGTGCTTATTTAAAGCTCTTTCTTCTTCCTATGAAAATTGCCTTTCCTATCAGTGCCGCACAAAGTCTGATCCATCACAACAACACTGGCCATAGAATGGATAGAGAGAGCGAAAAGAAATATTAATTTATGATAAAAACCATTTCCAATATCTGTTCAAAAATTTGTATTTCATTTATATATAACCAATGAATGAGCAAAACTTCGAACCAGAGTCAGGGAAAGACGACTCACTGCAGACCTAACTGTTATTTATTGAAAAGTGATTTGTTTTTTAAGTTAATAATCGCTTGTGTAATGAAAATCATAATTACATATCAACACATAATCAGATGATAGACATTCTGTGCTTTATATTCAAGGTCTTCATTGTATAAGACAGAGAAAAATAGTCTAATATTTGTGGTTAATAACAGAAAACTTTTATAATGAAAACATTTTATATTATTCAACATTTTTACTGAATTGTTATTTTTCCTAATATTCATATAATCTGTTATTAATATATTTTTACAAATGATTTATAATCTATATTTTGATTCAGTTTTCAGTCAACGTTTGTGTTATAAAAAAGAAATTTTTATTTAATTTTTGTTCATTCAATACAATAGTAATTGTTTTGAATTATTGTTTGAAAATTATATTAATATTAATATTTAGAATATTTGTTCACAATATAAAATATGGTCAAAAGTGATACAAAGAGTGAAACGGTGGCCAACGACGCCTTGAGGTACCGAACCAGACGTGCCGGTAGTGTAACTGTGAGCAAGGTTAATCGAGAAGAAAAAGTTCAAAGATCTTTACAATCGGACAGACCGTAAGAATTGATTTATTCAATAACACTAATATTGAATTAACTTTTAATTTATAACTATGACCTTGGTTATAATTACGATATAGTGTCCACGAATGCAGAGACTCACTGTTCAGCGCATCAAGCACATTTCAAAACTATAGGGGGTTTTTCAATTTGGCACTCATTTTACTGGTATAAACATATTAATCAAATGTTTTCTTATGTTTTCTTTATTTGTGGACAGCCTGTTCATACCTGTCCTTCTGTACTCTCATACATATTCATGTTTTAAAAGCATATATTTTTCGACATTTCTTAATATTATTTGCAAATAATCATTGATTATTATATATTTTAATAAACATTTTGATAATAATTACTATCAATTCATTAGTTATCAAATCACATATAAAGCGATGCACAGAATATAACACTGAAAACACTAAACACAAAACTATTATTTTCTCCTAAATTCTCAATCAATGAAATTATTTATAAAAAGTTTGGCTCGAATTCAAACTCACAGTTAAGGCAAACAACAGAATAAGTCATTGAAGAACTCAATACAGACTATACAGAAGATAATATTTTACAAAGTTAATAAACTCTATATATATCAAGGTCAATTAAAAATGATAGAATTCATAGAACAGGGTGAAGGGTATTAATTGAATTTAAATTGAAAAATGTTAAGAATTACTCATAAATGTTGTTATAGCAAAGAAAACAATTTCAAACTGATCTTTGATATGATTATTATCATTATTTAACTCAGGGTGAAATATATTCAGGGTGTGAGTTGAATATCATTTTTGAATAATAACTGATTGTATTGTTTTCAATTTGTTAGGCCCTGTGCACAGGACGGGTAGCTCTGGAGAACTTCATCAAATATGGCATTCTTGTCGATCCCATGCAATTGGTGAAGATATTCTTCGGCGGCACAAACATATGGCCCACAATATTCACAATACTCGCAGTCAATATATTTATTATAATCTCATTCTATATTGAAGTCAAACTCTCGAAGGTATCAAACAATCAATTCAATTGACTTTTGATTTCATAAAAATATTGATTATTAGGAAAAAAAATTATTTTTAATAATTTTATGGAATATTTCAAAAAAAGCAAAACTATTTGTTCATAAGTTTCCTATTTTTAAAGGATTTTTCTCAGTTTATAATAAAAAGGGGGCAGAAATGTTATGAAGTTTTATCATTGTTTATATAGAATATCAAAAATCATGGAATTTTCAAAATAAATTGAACTAATGTTTGCAGTGAAATGATCTGGGCTTTAGTAAAACAGTAGAAATATTTATAAACAAATGACACAATAAATGGTTTGTTCCCCCAATTCAGTCACAACTGTGCGAAACGGATGCACACAAATACCAGATTCTCGTCTGTGGTCTACTAATCATATTCCCAATACTTTCCGTTTACTCCATCGAAATACATCCCATCAGCGCATCCATGGCCTGCACCCTATACACTATGGTCTTTCTGAAGCTCATATCCTATCATATGGTGAACTACTGGTGCAGGAGGTCAGCGAAGGCCGACTCTAAATTCAACATAAGGTGCAGAAGTAGTGATAATTTGGAACAAATGATGAATAAATACAATAATAATAATAAGACAATTAATGGCAATAATGGTTCAAATGGCCAGTCATTTAATACATCATCCGCTCAACCAGTGGTTCAATACCCGGATAATCTAAATTTCAAAGACTTATATTACTTTATGTTTGCGCCGACACTATCGTATGAACTGAACTTTCCTCGCTCTGAACGCATTAGAAAGCGATTGCTTATTAAAAGACTCATTGAATTGGTTTGTATTAACTCATAGACAATATATTCTCTATATTTCCATAACATTACAAACCCTTTAGACTTCAGGTCAAAAATGGTCGTCATTTTTGATCATAAGTTTGAATTCACTTTAAATTGTTTTTCAATGAAATATATTTCTGACAAAAATTCTAATAATTTTTATATCATTTGTTATGTTTTCAGATATTCTTAGCACAGCTCAACCTCGCGCTCATCCAGCAATGGATTGTCCCTACGATTAACAATTCATTGAAGCCCTTACAGGACATGGATTACTGGCGAATGTTGGAAAGGCTTCTTAAGCTGGCGGTCAGTATTGATATTCTATGTGTCAAACAATTCATGTAACAATTGATGACATCCTCACTACAGGTGCCCAATCACATAGTATGGCTCATATGGTTCTACTGGTTTTTCCACTCCACTCTCAACTTCATGGCAGAGATATTACGTTTTGGTGACAAACAGTTTTATAATGATTGGTGGAATTCGGAGTCTGTGGAATACTTCTGGAAGAATTGGAACAAACCTGTCCACGTGTGGTGTGTCCGACACCTATACAAACCTCTGCTTAACAGGGGGTACACAAGACTGCAGTGCAGTGCAGTGGTGTTCCTCATATCGGCCTTCTTTCACGAATATCTCATATCAGTTCCGTTAAAAATGTATGGCTTTTGGGCCTTCTTTGGTATGGTTTTGCAAATACCGTTCGCAATGTTTGTCACGAAATACCTGAGCGGCGCCGCCGCCAATACAGCGGTCTGGGTGTCGGTAATCATCGGTCAACCCCTTTGTATACTCGCCTGTTATCATGACTACTATGTCATACATCACGTCATCTATTAATGAAATATTTTTTTGGTTTTTATAAAACTAATAAATATATAAAACTAAATATTCTTTCATTTATTCAAATAAAATAATACGAAATTCATTGAGTATTTCATTACCGGTGTATAAGATATTTATAAACTTATTTCGTATGAGAACTACAGTTATTATACTATAAATGATTTTCTTGACACCAATAATGAGATAAATATATAGCAAAAATTCATTAAATTATTTTCGTTTAAAAAACAAAGAAATTTTAATAACAATTGAATGATAGATATTATTGAAAATATTCTCACTATTAGTCAAAGAACTGCAAGACTTGTATCACATTTGCAATGAATTGGTGTAATGAAAGTCGTGTTTGTGTTGATCCCAAAGACATTGAACATTCACTTTATAAGTATTGGATTTTTTACAGATTCGATAGAAATGGTGTAAATGTTGGACACAAACAGACATTGGTTCAAAAGTGTAAAGTATTTACAATTATTGTCATAAATATCTCAACAATTATTTTAATGATTATATACTTATGCAAATCAGAGCCAAACAAATATCTATCGCTTTATTACTTCGATTTAATTCAATATTTTCTATCGTTTAAAGAATTCATATATATTTGCACCACTTTTACAGCTGTTATGAATCTATTAATGCGATTAACAATGAATTTCAGACCAAAAAGTGATTACAAGTGGTTTGAAATAATAGATGCAATCAATGGCTACAAAACATTTGAATCAATAGATCTGACGGAAAAGGAAATGGAGATAAATTATAGAAAAAATATCAGATATTTATACTTAATATTTATTATATCCATGAAGTCATTGATAGTAATGGCAATACTGTTAACACTTGGAGTGGTTTACGTATATTTTTTCACATTGAGCTTGATCATTTATGGAATCATTAGCGCCATAATCTACAACACAATGTTCTCGACTATTGTCCCTGGTCTCACCCTCACAATGTTCTACTACATTCTCATCTGTTATTATCTCAATCTTCGGGTCAAATGTTTTGTGAATTCATTGCAAACATTTCGTTCAAACACAACAAACAAGAAGTTATTTATTGAACGAAAAACATTGAATCAAATAATCAAAGATCACAACAAACTCTGTCTCGATATTGAACACTACAACAGATTTTGGAGAAATGTCTATTTTGTTGTTTGCTATACATTTATTCCCATTAATTCAATTTTATTGCATTTAATTATAAGTGAAAATTCATTAATAATATTCAAAATGATATTTATTATATATTACATAACTTCGAGTATTTCTCTCTTTTCACTCAATATTATCACTTCTGAAATAAATTTCAAAATTTCAAAATCCTATCATTTATTCAAAGAAATTTACTTTTCATTCAATACTTTCAAAACAATTTCAACAAAATTAAAGGTATTTTAATAAAATTGATTCAATATTACAACAATTATTTGCTTTCTATAGCTATTGAATTCTATGGAAAGGGTTAGCGATAAAAGAAAATTAATTGGTCTTTCTTGTGGTAATCAATACATTATAACCCGAGTCATTGCATTCAAGGTATGTATTCATTGAAATACATTATGAAAATGTTTAATAAATTTTGTTATATTTCAGATGTTTTTAATATTCATTCGTTTCTTCATTTTGACGAAAAAATTTGCAAATAATTTCAGAAAATATTAATCATTTCTCTCTCTCTCTCTCTCTCTCTCTCTCTCTCTCTCTCTCTCTCT
>JAQIXR010000107.1:0-51718 GCA_034700825.1 Quadroppia sp. Gr-Ori-00064 | reverse complement strand
AAATACTTTTCCAACTCTTCCACCACCACATGTGTCTCGTCCTCATCCGAACACTTCATCAAGTCTTCAATTTCGACTTTTTTCGATGAATAGCACAACCGATAAAAAGGTAAAACCCATCTAAAGGACAGTCATATAAAATACAATTCATGTAATCTATTATTGAAAAAGTTTTTCATAAATATTTT
Source organism: Quadroppia sp. Gr-Ori-00064 (assembly GCA_034700825.1). NCBI lineage: Eukaryota > Metazoa > Arthropoda > Arachnida > Sarcoptiformes > Quadroppiidae > Quadroppia > Quadroppia sp. Gr-Ori-00064. The sequence continues at coordinate 51,530 of JAQIXR010000107.1, read as the reverse complement.
GTATCTGTTTTCAAAACAAGCGCTCAATTCATCACTACTTATATAGACTATTATTAGACCATAATATCAATCAATCGATAGAAATGTTTGTGAAAATTAATACAAAATATTTGTTACAAAACTTATATTCAATAAATACCTGCAAAACCCCTTTGCTATAAAATGATCCGAATCATAGCTCGACCTTTTCGTTATGCGCTCTTTGGTTAACATGACTTTCAATGTAAAAAATGTTATATTTATTGCATATTGTATTGAATGACAACAAAATCACTGATATTTTGCCATTTATTCGAGATTTTTAAAATTCAAACTAAACTTACTATTGAATTGATTCGAGAGCACAGTTGTGTTGTGTCTGGGTTTAGCATATGTTCACTCCAAGGACAGGGACTTTACGTTAGACCTGTGGAGTCGAGTAATGAAGTGACACAAAAGTTATGAAAACTTATTGTTTAAATGAAAACATAATTAAAATTTCAGTTTCTATAGTAATTAATGGGAATTTGATATACATTTCAAACATTAATAAAACGTTTATTTTTGATAAAAAGATATTTCAAAGAAATACTGTTATTTCACTCACTCTTCACACGTGGTATTGACCTTAAATATATGCTATTAACCTACCTGTGCTCAAAGAACAGTTACCTTATATAAAAAACAAGTTTTAGGCAAACAATGATTTCAAACATTTATGACATCTTTACAAAAAACAAAGAAAATTATAATTAAATTATATTTTTCTAATATTAATAATCGACACAAAAATAGTTTTTATTTTTCAAACGAAAACATTTTTAAGGGAAAACTTGTCTTCAATGGCATTGAAATCAAATATTTTTAAATCAAACCCTTAGGAAATATTTGATTGCAAACCTGTCTTCATATTTAGGACTTCAAGTTCAAGGCTTCATATTTTTGTCTATGCTTTGAGTGATAGAGAAATACATTTGAAAGCAATCAACGAATAGTAATGAGATTATAGTCAATAGTAATGATAATTAATTCAAATTCAATTGTTTATTGAAATATCGATTATTTTTCAATGAAATTCACTGAAAATTAACACAAATTAAGAATTCAATTAAAAATGTGTAAAATTGAGGATAAAATAAATAAAATAACACCGGATGTTATGGTTAATATCCGTTGAATAATTTGAAGACAATTTTATTTAAAAATTTATAAATGAATTTATTTCAAGCCTTATATTAATGAACAAAAGAGTCATAAAGTGTTTAACATTGAAATAAATATTAAAAAATAATTTAATTTTTGGTTTAAACGTAAAAACCATTCAAAGAGTGGCGAAGAGATAGAGTAAACCCTTCGCGAACTGTATTATCTCATTGGCACCCATTTTGGACTCGCCGTACACTCTGTCCACAAAACTGATGGGCACTTCGCTCACACGACAGCCCATACTATTGGCTCTGACCATCATTTCCATCTGAAAGACATACCCTTTGCTGACACAGCTTTCGACCAACTTTTCCAAAACCTCTCTCTTATACAAACGAAAACTTCCGGTCAGGTCAGACACGCCCGGCCTTAACAGCACTTGTGTGACATAGTTAGCGCCCCGGGATATGAGTTTGCGCCTGAAGTCCCAGCCATAGACGCCTCCATCGCCCGCATATCGGGTGCCGATAACGACATCGAAATCCTTTGACTTTTGTTTTTCAATGAATTTTGGAATAAATTTTGGCTAAAAATATGAGAAAAAAGATATTTATTGAGTATTACATCAAATGAAGACTACGTGATGTGAAAGGTCTGAGTCCATGATCACAATGAAGTTGCCCTTAGAGTGGATCAACCCATGCATGTAAGCCGTTCCCAAACCCAACTTCTTCTCCCGAGGCCTCAAAACAATCTTATTTTGGCCGTAAATGTCCTGCAATTGTTTGGCCACTTCTTGGGTTCCGTCGGGACTGTTGTCGTCGATGACTATTATCTCGTAGTTATAACCACTTTATGGCAAACAATGATTGAAATGAAGACCAAAATGATTGCAATTCTTACCATTCGTCCATATATTTGATGATAAGCCACACAATGATCGGCAGGTTTTGGCGTTCATTATATGTCGGAAGTAATACACTATAAGTGTTATTGTCTTTCATTTCAAGTCAATTAAAGCCCCTTTTGATCGCCAAATGACAACACGTGTAATGAAAACACAACACAAACTGTTTGGTGTTGTCATAGAAACGGATTGTGTTGTCATTGTGTTGTCAAACATTCAACACATTCACTGACAATGAGTTAAAGGTTTCACTAAAAACACATGTTTTTCTAATTGTTATTATATTTTGTTTTGTAATTAAATTTAATTAAATTTAATTGAAATCGTTTCCAAAATGAGTGAACAATTGGTTAAAAGCGATTTAACCGACGATGATATGAATGGTTGGTATTTTATAACCAATTCATTCATTGTCTTCACATTTGATTCCTGTTTCAGAATTAGTCTATTCTTTGGACACATTTGAAAGCGATTCCAAAGAATGTCTGCAATTGATCAATAGGTTGTCGTCAGTTGTGGTCGAAGAGGAGAATGAAATCAATAGAGATATTGAGACAATATGTGAACGGTTTGAGTATCTGATGGACAAATGGCTGACAAACTCTAAACTAATTGAATGCCATTTAAATCAATTCTTACAAACAATTGTCGAAATCATAACCAATTGTCCACAAAATGGACATCGATTTAACGCCTGTTTCCAACTCATCCAAAGTCTCGTCTCATGTGTCGGTCCGAAGACTCTCTGCCGTTATTTCCCAACAGAAGTCTTATGGTTAACGAAACTCATCGACTGGTGTGAAAGACAGTCACCTAAAGACACCAACTCATGGCAGACACGATCTGTGCTCTTGTTGTGGCTCTCAATGGCTGTCAAAACACCCTTTCATTTAAACAAATTTGATTCAAACGATGAGAGCATTGATTATAAGACAATTGTTGACAGAATTTATGATTTGATTATCAAATATTTGGATCTAACGGACAAATCAAGAGATTCTGCGGCCATTTTGGCGGCAAATTTCTTCTCGAGACCTGATATGATTAAACAGCAACTTCTGAGCCGTTTTATGGACCAAATTCTGTCTTCTTTGGGAACAACTTTTGGTCATGTGATAGCTGTGGCCCTACTATTCAAAACTGCCCATCGATTAGACATCAATCCATTTGCTGTTCGTGTCATCGAATCCGGAAATGAGATCAAATGTGACACAACTGTCAATCCATTGATAAATAAATGGAAAATCAAACTCATTGGTCGATCGGCGCTCACTCTAATGGCTCCAAGAGTTGCCAAATGGCGGTACAGAAGAGGAAGACGTCTCTTATCTCAGAATTTAGCAGATATTCAAATATCAGATGAAATGCAAATAAATATTAATTCAGAGAAAAAAGTATTTTATTTTAATTGTTAAATATTTACAAATTTTGTTAAATTATTGTTATTTCTAAGCCTTTGGATGACATCGAAGACGATATCGATTACAGCGATATTCCGGATCAAATAGAAGTAATAATCGGGTCTCTATTGGACGGTCTGAAAGACACAAACACAATAGTCCGCTGGTCTGCGGCTAAATATATCGCCAGAATTACCAATAGATTGCCTAAAGAGTTGGCATCAGATGTTGTCTCACATATATATCAATTGTTTGGACGAAAGGGATCTGATTCGAGACATGGCTGTTGTCTTGCTTTGGCCGAACTCTCGCGTAGAGGTCTTATACTTTGCGAACAGTTCCCACAAATCATTGAAGTGGTCGAAAAAGCATTGATTTTTGATGAAATGAAAGGTTTGTTTATTGACTATTAAGACAATGAAGAGATAACTAATGGTTTGATTTTTAGGTTCTTTTTCAATTGGATCCAACGTAAGGGACGCCGCGTGTTATGTCTGTTGGTCACTATCACGAGCCTATGACCAGGAGATCATTGAGCCGTTGGTTAAAAAATTGGCGCCGACTCTGGTCTGTGTCGCCTGTTTTGACCGCGAGATCAACTGTCGAAGAGCCTCTTCGGCCGCCATCCAGGAGTTTGTTGGCCGAACCCAAGTATTTCCACACGGATTGGAAGTAATGGTTTTAACAGACTTTCATTCGTTGTCGAATAGAAGTCATTGTTATTCAGACATTGCTTTGAAATTAGCACAAAAACCAGAATTCGCTGCAAGTCTTGTCGAGCACCTGATTGTGAAGTGCGAGCACTGGGACAGAGATGTCCGTGAAATAAGTGCCTATTCTTTGGGACTCTTTTCGACTATCATTGATATGAATCCATATTTACCACAATTGCTGTCTAAGAGCATATCATTAGATCTGATTGCAAGACACGGATCCATATTATCCATGGCTTACGTTATGGAAAATTCTGGACATAATCTTAAAAATGAATTCATTGAACAAATCCAATCAATTGCTGGCACTTTACACGAAAAGAAGCTCTTGGGAGGAATGGGAGGAGAGTTTATGAAAGAAGCCTTGAGTTTACTTATTGGCAAAAGTTCTTTGGCTTTGATTCCAATTATTTCCCCAAAAGACAAAGTGTTTGACATTTGGATTGAAATCATTTGCCAATCGATTGTCAGCAAAGATATTAAGACCCAAAGCGCAGCCGTTTCTGCAGTTCCAACATTTTGCCAAAACTATTTAAACAGTGAACCGGTGCTAAAGAACAGAGTTTTGTCTCAATTATTGATATATTTGGACTCATCCAATGAGACCGCACGTATCGGTGCTTCTGAAGGCTTGAGATTGATGTCACCAGAAGTGTTGGACTTTGACTATTACATGCAATGCCTCCATTTCCTCGTAAAGCACATCACTTCCGGTGATGTGATGTGTAGTTCTCGGGCGTCAGAAGTCATAACATTAGTGGTAATGTCATTGAAGTTTAAGCCAATCGCTGAGCGATTCCAACAGTTTGAGCCAATTCGACATAAAATTCTCGATTGTTTTCTTATGGCATTGAATGACAGGACGAAGAGCTCCAGAGGCGATATCGGCGGTAATGTCCGATTGGCGACCATCGAAGCAGTGCTTCTATTCATCGATGAGATTATAGATGATAATCAAATTGTGGTACTTTTGAAGCTAATGAGCACTCAATGCGTTTCCATTTGGGAAAAAGAAAGGATTTTAGCGATCAATGGATTCAAACAAATTGTATTCAATAGAAAGATATCACTAATTGATGGCCAATACATGAAAGCATTGTTCGCAGACGAAGACGAAGACTGGAAACCATTCATCAAATTATTGAGTGAAGACATGTTTTCATTCAACTTATGGAAGGGTTTAGTCAAATGTGTCTCAAATCCAACCGAAACTAAAGTGAGAAATATTCTCAAAAAAGAGTTGAAGACAATGAAGAGCAATGTCTTCAAAGAGTTCTTAAAACTATATAAAAACTCTTCTGACGATGACTTGTGTCTGAGTTGTATCCAATGTTCGCACTTTTTGTTGACTTCAGTCAAAACTGACGATCACTTCAGATGTGAACTCTTGGGTCAAACCTATGAATGTATCCGAATATCAAAGGACTGTCAAAAGTTGATCTCAGCTGTCGATGTGTTTGGCGCTGGCATTCAATGCGGTTCTTATCAACAATCGGCAGGTTATCTAATGAGGTATTTATGTCATCCCTTTCCTCGGGTTCGCTCACATACAGCCAATCAGTTTTACGTCTCATTACTCACTGTCGATGACGTCAACGAAGAGGCCATCAATTTGTTGACCGAAACCAATTGGACACAATCTTTGGCACAGTTGAGACCTATTAGGGGGAAAATGTATGCAATGTTGGACATTCCAGCCCCTAGTGGTAGTCCCAGTGCTAACACTACTTAATTAATATCGAAAACATTTAAATTTAATATTATTTTTTATTAACAATTTTTTAAATCTATTTTCAAATGTATATTAATTTTGATTAAATTAAAAAAACTTTTTTTTAATGATTTGAATTTTATTGCAAAACGCGATTCAACTCAAAGTAAACCTATTTTTCTTACTCTTATTCTGACCTTTGATTTGCAAAATCATGGCTTGAATTGAATTAATAGTTTTCAGTTATACTATTAATATCAAAATATTCAACAATTACTTCAAATTATACCTTGAATCGAATTTTGCGAACATCTGTGAACAGGTAGGAAAGGGTCCTATCGTTAAAAGTTTTAATAACTATTAAATATAAGGAAAGACTTATTTAATGACACTTTTAATACCGGAATATTCATTAGGAAATGGATTTATAGCGAAAGGTTTGCCAAACATTGTGTGAATATAACTGAGCAAGGTTGAACAAGGTGACAACAAAGTGGTCATTTCAATAACCAGGTAATTCTTGTTTGATTTTGTTGTTAAATATATTATTTTCTTTAAAATGTTGTTATATTTAATACATTTTGAGACAGAGTTTGAATTTTAAACATCAAACCAATTATGGATTAATTGTTATCTAATCTCTTGTTTTGAAGTCAATTATAAACAAATTAATTGAAATAATTCGAAAAATTCAAAAATCCTTTTAAAAACAAACATATTTTACAACAAAAATGAGATTTTATAAACAAATTAGAAATTTTACTTTCATTTTGAGCCATAGATCCAAACGGAGTATGTCTTCACTTCCGCCAACATTTGTGGCCGATTGGACAGACAGTCAAATATCACACAAATTAGAATATAAACGTCTGGGACAGACAGATATGGTTGTGTCTGCTCTTGGTTTAGGTATTGAATTGTCTCATATTATTGATAATGACTGCAATTATGTCTTCAAAGGCGGCGCTTATTTGGCCAAAGATCTGGTATTCAGTGCCGACGGCTCACAGCTATTGAGTGGTTATACAGATGTCGTCAAATCTATTCAAAGGACAATTCAGTCCGGAATCAATTTCATCGATACCTCACCTTTTTATGGCTGTGGGAAAGCAGAACTCGTTTTAGGAAAGGTATGCAACAATTGGTTTAATTTCACCATTTCCTCGATTTACGAAACCATTTGTTAAAGGCTTTGGAAGGGGTTCCGAGAAATGCCTATTACTTAGCGACTAAAGTTGGCCGTAAAGCCGACTGTACTTTTGACTACTCGGCCGACTGGACGGTCAGGTCGTTTGAATCGAGTTTGGAAAGACTTGGCGTCGATTACATTGATTTGATTCATGTATTTTTACTTTCATTACTGTTGTAATCCCAAACCATATGATCCCAATCCCACCTTCAGGTGCATGACGTCGAATATGCTGATAGTGTGGATACTATTGTCAACCAAACACTTCCAGCGCTCGAAAGGTTAAGGGGATTAAACAAAGTTAAATACATTGGAATAACTGGTTATCCCTTAAACACATTGAAGTAAATGTGTTTAAAATGAAAAATATTTATAAATAATTTCAATATATTTTCAGAGAAATTGTCCAAAAAAGTAATGTAAAACTGGATGTCGTTCTGTCCTACTGTCGGATCACACCATTCGATCAGTCATTGCTAGAATATGTGCCGTATTTCAAGGTTTGTCATCTATTGTATAACCATTTGAATGACTGGCCATCGGATCAGTAGGTCATCAAAGGGTTCTTTTTCAGGAAAAAGGTTTGGGTGTAATAAACGCCGCGGTTCTCGGTATGGGTTTACTGACGCCTAACTATAGTGTTCCCTATTGGCACGCGGCCCACAAGCCCATCAAAGATGCCTGTGCTATGGCTGTCAAATACTGTAAGGTAAGGGTTGGTCACATTTGAGGTGATTTACACTTAATTGAAATGATGTCCAAACAGTTGAATGGAGTGAATATCGCGAAGATATCCGTTTATTATGCGCTCCAACAGAAAGGAATCGACACTCACTTAATAGGAATGGAAGAGTCAGTCATAAAATGTTTTTTTCAATTACTTTTCCTTTACTTTTGATGACTTTCTTTCATTCAGTGAAAATGCATTGAAATCCAATTTAGAGGTAATGATTGACGGCATTAATGACAAAGAGAGGGATGTTTTGAATAAAATTCTTGAGAATATATTCTCAAAGCTTGAGATACACGACTGGGAAGGCATTGAGTTAAGGAAATACAGATCTGATCCGAAAGGCTTTCAACAGTTCTTACTTAAAGGGAAGTAATTATTACAAGACTTTGTTTGACAGCAATAAAACAAATCTAATTATTATTACAATAAAAGGAAAATATATTTTTCAATAATTTCCTATTCATTTAAAATATCATTTAAGGGGTAATAATAAAAAATGAATTGCAATGCAGTATATTTTGTGCGCCCATTTGTGCGCCTGATTTTATTATTAATAAATTCAATTCAATTATAAAGAAAACATTTTTTCATACAAAAAGTCATTTAAAATCACTTCAAACCCTTATTCCTAACAACTGTTCGTAAAATGTCTTCTCATCGAAAGGTCTTCTTTTAGTGGCATTCTTTGACTTCTTCTTAGCATTCCTTTTAGTACTTCTCTTACGTTTGGTTGGGTTTTGAGTAGCTGTCAATAGAGGAACGGTAGGTTTGGCCAGTTCTCTTTGGCGCTTCTGACGCTCCACTTCAGCCCAGTAGCCATCGATGGTGTCAGGAATACAGCATTTGCTGAACTTTGAACAACAGATGATATTTCGCATTGAATTGGTTTCAATGCCATCACAGACATCACAAGCGGTGGTTCGGCCGACAAACACAACCGTTTGGCTCGAGCGCCGACATCTCAATAATAGCAGTAATAATGTTAACAAAGTTTTCAACAATTTTTTTGGGGAAAACATTTTCAAATAAAATATTTGAATCAAAATTACAATCGTTTTAATGAAACAATTTTAATACAAAAACAAGTCTTCTTTAAAGGAAAGGTATATCTGAAGGACACCGATAAACACAATAGGGTTTTCCCTTTATGTCAGACTTGAATGGAGTTTAATATAATTTATTACATTTTTCAATAAATACTATAAAAAACATTTGAAAATAACTTAATATTAAATTCAAAAAAAAGCAAAACATTTATCAAAAATGAAAACAAAAATTCATTTTTAAAGACAATTTTGTTGTCTTTTTATGAATGAAATATGAAATGGATTTCAATTCAATTGATAACCAAAATATCGTTGTTGTCATCATTGCCATCGTCTTCGTCGTCGTCTGAGAACAGATTCACTGATTCACTATAAGAGGTGTCAGTCCAAGACGAGGCGTCGTCTGTAAAGTCGTCCAAATCGATGAGAACGTCGTCCTCTTTCCTGACACTGAGGGACACGTTCTCAGGTATAGGAGCACTGATTTGATGCAAACCATTGAGTCTTATGTTTGAAAATATCAATTCAATTCTCTGTCGACTCCTTTTGGCCGCCATTTCCAAGCACTTAGTGATGGCCTCGTCGTCAACGAGTGGACAGTTCTCCACTTTAAGCCAAACCAGATTCGGGTTATTCTTAAACAAGTCGACAACCATTGAATTGGTTGAATAGTTGTGTTTACTGCTATGGGGCAACTCATGGAGGGATGTGTCGCCCTGGACAGTCATCCGGGGTATGTTCAACATAGACATCAAGCCATAGCTCTCAGACTTCAGCTGAAAAAGACCGGCAGATATTCCAAACTCTCTTAGGTTTGGACAAAATGTCTTCAATTCACTGAGAAATGGATCGATATTTGGTTTGATTGAATGCCAGTTATCGAAGTCCAAGAGTTTCAAGACTTTTATTTGTGGCAAACCTTTTATGGCTTGCGTTAACGAATTCAATGTATAGATAGAGTGACAGCCGTTGACACCGCAGTGATGGCGGCCGTCGTCCGTGAGCTCCAACACTTCCAGGCCGTGAAGATGTTCTAAATGCTTAACACATCCGACATTGTTCTCCAGGGTATTGATATCTCCGCCATTGAAACTGCAGTAAAACTGTTTGAGTTGAGACATGTTCTCACAGATAGTCTTCAATGCCTTTAGTTTTATTAAATGTATTTTCAAAGTCGTGACAAAACGACAATTACTGGTCACCAGAGAGTGGATCAGCTGTTCGTCCCAATACATGCTTTCGCCGATCATTAATATCTTGATCTTTGGGCTAATCTTTCGCAATGTCTGACCCGTGAATTGGAGTAAACGACAGGTGCGCGCGCCTTGCGTTCGGTTGCGATCGGTTCCGAAATTCAATTGATATAAGTTCTTAAGATTGGAGACAATCATATAAACCAAGTCGTCGTCCATTTGACAGTTTGGGAGATCTAAATGAGTCAAAAGTGGGAACTTTTGGACCAAATACTTGAAGCCAACGAATGTTAGCGACTCTTCACCGAAGAGGAAATGCATGCGAGTTATGGACCGGCAGTTGTTGGACAGGATTGTCATCATTGCATCGTTCGCTTTAATGCCTTCAAAGACACCAATCAATCAATTATTGGTCAAAAGGTTTGAAATGAGAGATAAAAGCATTAGTTATTCATCTATTGGTTAACTCAAGAGTGGATGTGATGTCAAAGATAGAGACATACCATTCAATGTAATCGATGTCAGGTTTGGCATCAGTTGAACACATCTTTCAAACTGATTCAAATCCATCAGCGATTCAACGATTTCTTTGGATTTGTAAATATATTGATCTCTTTTGGACTTATTTATGGTCTGATTGTAGACCAACTCATGAGTGGAGAACAAGTGATTGTCTGTCATTCAAAACAACAAAACATTTGTCATTAATTGTCAACTAATGACCAATTGATTCAAATACAAACCAATGCTTTGTCTCCAATGTCTGCAAACTCTTCGGTTGACAATCAGTTGCTTCAATGGTATCAACGATAAGATTATGGCAAAGCAGTCGTCGTTCAGACAATTCATATTCATTTTGAGTATTAGTCAAACATTTCATTCAATAATCATTTGTATTAAAAATCGTTTGTTTTTGTCGAAAAACAATTGCATTTGTGGTCAATGGCTACACATAAAGTACGTCCGACAGCAAGGGATGGCAATGCATGGCATGTGCTGTGAATGCGGTACATATATTACAGTCGAATCTCATTAATGAACACATTTTTATTATTGAGAATTACATTGAAATAAAAAAGTTGTATTTGTTTTGAAAACACTTTGTTATGATTTAAAATGCAAATAATGTCATATTAGATGACATTGGTCAGTGGTGACCTTGGTCAATTGGAACAGTGTTGACAATAGGGTGACTGTAAGTGTTGGTCATAAACGTGAGGCGAGAATTGATTTGACGATAAGTAATACAGTTTGTGAACAGAGTGTTGTCTGCAATGCATAGACAGTGTATATAAGATCTGACGCCTATTCATAACATGTGTTTGCATTCAATGGTTTACAACAAAATGATATGTCTTTGAAACCAATATTCAAATCAATGTTTAGTTTAAATAAAATGTTATTTTGTTTGATATCTATAATAAAGAAAGTGTTGAACAATAATGTCGTTCAACAACAGCCACAAAATGGTTGTGCGAACGGATGTGTCGACAGTAAGACACTTGTGACCAATGGTATGAATGGCGTCAAAGGAGGCCATAGAGGGGGTCATGACGTGACCGATGACCCCCAGCACGTGGCCAGTGAGGCTGACCCCCTGGAGGGGCACGTGAACGAAGAGCCACCCTTTCATATAGAGTTGTTGTGCTATTTCTCGTATGTAGTGCTCATTGTCTTCGGATATCTTCGAGACTTTCTGAGGAATACCGGAATCGAGAGCAATGTGTCGGCCGTTGAGACCAATAGGGATGGCTTTGTTCCGCTCTACCAGAGCTTTGAGAGCTTCTACACCAGGAATATATACCGGCGTATATGCGATGTCTTCAATAGGCCCGTCTGTTCTGTTCCAGGGGCTAAACTCACCCTAATTGACAGGGAGTCCAATGACTACAACTGGACTTTCAGGTATGAAACGATTGAGTCATTCATTGACACAATTGAACACACATTCAAACCATCACTACTTCTATGCCTTTCTTATATTAGGCGTTGTTTTCATTTGAGTCAATATTTTATTTATGAATGAATGCGATTATTGTCTTAAATGTGATTTTTGGACATTTATCAAAAATATCGTCTATTCTTCCCTTCGTGACAATTGTTGTCAATATTGCATGTTTTGCCCCTTAAATATTCAGCAATTTTTCATACACTAAATATAACGCAAATTCATAGCTATTTCTGTGAAAATGTTTGCAATTTTTGTGTGAAATATATTTATATTTATAATCGTATTTACAATTTGATTATTAGTCATGTCTTACATATGAATAGAGTTATGTGATATGAAAACAACGAAAATATGTAATCATTTGTATATAAAAAGCAAATTCAATGAAATTTTTATGATTATTAAAACATGAATTTTGTTTGAGATATGATTTGAGTTTTGATTACAATATATTTCTATATATTTTATGATATTATATATCGATTAATAAAAATCGTACGATTCCTATATGATTACACCTATACCTCCCTGTGCTGTCAATACAGAAAATGCATTTCTTTTATTACATTATTATATTCTTTGCTTCAAACAAATGACAGTTATTTGCAATGAAAACAATAATCATATCTTATATCAGTTTTTAGTTAAAAATTAATTTAAATTGTCTTACATTTCAGTAATTGATGTCTGTATTGAATGAGACTCTACTCTGATATCAAACCTATAGTCTATTGTGTGCTATAATCACAAAATCAATATTTGTTTAATATCTTAATTAAAATAACTTATACTTTATTTCTCTCTATATTTTATATTTTTTATTCACGCAATGATTATTTTAAACTGAATTTATTCTTCACACGAAATGTGAATTTATTGTCATTTGTTTTGTATTGATTTTCATCAAAACTCAATTCATGTTTTTATGAGTTATTTTCAAAGCTTTTATTGATTTTATTATTATTTGTTTTTGTCTCAAACTTATGAATAAATATAAATAATCAATAAAATAAACATTACTTTTGTTTTACTTCTCATTGAATGAAACTTTTATTCATTTATTGTTCAAAAATATTCCTATTTTGCAAACATTGCAAACATTTTAGGAAAACATGAAAATAGTTGTCAATAATTTGGTTAACTTTTGTGTGAACTCAAAGAATAACAATCAATGTCTGAAACGACAATACATTTAGAATTGGATTGATTTTAATGAATGGATTGTCTTTTGTCGGAACAGTTATCCGGGATCGACAAACGAGGTCATAAACATGGGTTCATACAATTATTTGGGGTTCGCCGAAAACGACGGTCCTATTAATGATAGAGTTTACGATGCGATCAAACGATACGGCGTCGGTCTGTCGACCACCAGACATGACATCGGTATTGAAGTGAATCAATGACTCAATTGAAATATGAAAGGAAAGTCCATTTCAGGCACGACTGACGCCATCGTAGAGTTGGAACAAAAAACGGCCCAATTTTTAGGGGTTGAGTCGAGTATTGTTTTGGGAATGGGTTTTGCAACCAATTCAACGAACATTAACACAATCGTCGGAAAGGGATGTCTTATTATGAGCGACGAACTAAATCACGCCTCACTTATACTGGGCTGTCGTCTCTCGAAGGCCACGATTCGGGTCTTCCGACACAACGGTTTGTCTTCGGTTTTGGATAATATTTATTGATTTAATTCTATATGTCTTCAGATATGACGGATTTGGAGCAAAAGTTACGTGAGTTGATAGTGTCGGGTCAGCCCCGGACTCATCGCCAGTGGCGCAAAATTATTATTATTGTGGAAGGAATTTATTCAATGGAGGGAACGATAGTTAATTTGCCGGAACTGATTAGGATTAAGAAGAAGTACAAGTGCTATGTTTATTTAGATGAAGCCCATAGTATAGGTGCCATCGGTGCCAATGGAAAGGGTGTTTGTGACTATTTTGGTTGTGACCCGAATGACATTGACTTACTGATGGGCACCTTCACCAAGAGTTTCAGCGCCTCTGGAGGTTATATCGCGGGCAAGAAGTCTATTATCGATCACATTAGGGCTCGATCCTATGGTGCCTTTTATGCCAACACAATGTCCCCTCTCATCGCAGCTCAGATATTAGGCGTTATGTCGACACTAATGGGCGAAGACGGCACCGACATCGGTATGTCTGCCCTGAGCTCAACCTTTCATTTGAATATATATTTCTCAATTTTGAACGCCTTTTGAATGTTTTGAAACAATCTTTGATTTAATTATAATTTCGTTTCATTTCAAAAATGGTTTCAAATGTCATTCAATTAATTTTATTGTACTTTTAGGTCAAAATCGATTCAAACAATTGGCTCGAAATACGAGATATTTCAGACGAAGACTCAATCAAATGGGATTCATTATTTACGGACCCCTTGACTCCCCTGTCGTTCCTCTTCTGCTTTGTTTTATATCGAAAATACCGTAAGTTTTGATTCAAATTATATTTAAATTTATTTAAAATTCATTATATATTCTCTAAATGTTTGTTTGTCCCCCTTTTAGGGCAGTTATTCGAACAGCTTACGAGAAAGGGGTTGGATTCATAGGCGCAGGCTTTCCAGCGACTTCTTTGACCTCCGGTAGAGTCCGTTTCTGTGTGTCTGCGGCGCATACGAAGGAAATGCTCGACAAATCACTGGACGTAATGAATGTGATCGCAGACAGACTTGAGATCAGATATTCGTCGCGAAAACGATATAATAATGAAATTATTTATTAAATTATATTATTTTTTTATATTGAAATTTAATAATTAATTACATTTGCACTGAATTTGTGTTTCTTTTTGAGCACACATTCAATAATCAAAACAATATTTCATTGAATTGTGGTTTAAATCAAAACATTAGAATATTTTTATTCCGGATATATTTTCTCTAACCTAACCCTTCCATTGACTTTATACACCGTTAACAGAATTTGTGACCCTTTTTCCAATGTTAGGGTTATGTTGTGTTAATCATTGATTGAATCTATTGATAATTATTAACAAAAAGTCGTTATTCTCATCAAAAGTTATTTTATGAATGAATGCATTGTTTAATCAAACGACAAATTAATGATTATTTTGTCTATAAATGATTTTTTTCTATTTTTTTTGCCAAATTATTTCGATTTTATCATACAATTATCGATAGGATCTCTCCCTATAAGTGCTCTGTAAATCGATTGCTTATATTATTGATAATTTCAATGAAAAATGTTTTTTATATTCAGTAATATTTGCTTAAAATAATCGCAAAATTTGTTGAGTCATTTGAAAGTTGTTTTATTTAATTAAATAATTAAATTCTTTTGTGTTTTTGTTTTCATTTAATTATAGACACTTTGACTGCCAATAGATTTTGAGTCAATTTAGTATACAATAAAAGAAATAGTTTTATTGAAAATTATATATATTTTTGAAGTTTGTATTCAATATTTGAGTTAATAATTGATTGAAAACATATAAACATTTAAATAAACATTGATTTGCTTTGAAAAGAGTTGTGAAAAGTGTTATAAAATTAGTGAAAATTATTTGTTTGAATAATATTCAAATGAATGACAATTATTGACAGAAAATGTTTGTTTGAATAAAATTGTTTGAAAACTAATATTATTTGTATTTTTACTTCAAAGAATATTTTGCACTTAAGGGTAGTTTGAAATTAGGTTGTCGTCCAAACACTTCCAACGCGTTTGTGATCAATAGCTCTATGGCTCTCATCTTAGGTATGGTCTCACATGTCAGCTCAACTTTTGCCGGCTCTCTAGGGATGAGAAAACATGAATACATAGAAAATATAAAAAAAGGAAATTTTAATTTAACTAAAAAAGATTCAAAGAATGTATTCATGCTTTCCATAGAATCTCTCATTGTTTTCATAGCACTTGAAAGTTGTAGAGAATATTCTGTGCATTTAATACAGCATTTTATTCATAAATTCTCTCAAATCTATTTTCTCTAAAATATTTTTGTTTTCATAATTTGTTCATAATTTTCAAAAAGTATTTTTATTCTTGTTTTTGACAAAAATTAATAAAACACAAGAATATTCTTCACGAATGTGCTGTTATTTATGATGGCTTACATTTGCTTGAATATAATGGCTGTGAATTGTCTGGAAAGGGATGACTCATTAGTTTCGACTTCTCTCTTATGAACGACTAATCTCTTCAAGTGATGCATAAGATATGATAAGACAATGAAGTGATTTGAAGTCAACTGATTGACCACTTCTCTCAACTCGAAAACGATGATAATTGCACCTGACTTAGTGTAGGGCACCTTACGATGTGGCCATTCTTTAGCGATTCTTATCAGCTCCAGCTGTAGCTCAGGGCTGACCAAAGGCTTTGGCAGCTATTCATCAAAATTTATCTCATTATTCATGTAAATAAATGTTGAAAAATAAGTGAAAAAAATATTGTGTAAAAGAAAAGAAAATGTTTTGAATTATTTATATATATAGAGAACAGGACTTCTATTGCTATTATTATTCTAGACATTGGAAGAAGACATACAAAGAAGAAAATGCTATTTATTTTTATATATATTCGCTATTCTTTGAGATTTGATTTGTTTTATTCAATTCAAATATATATATATTTTTCATACTTTATTCAAATAAATTTTGAGGACATCTGTTATGTCGTTATGACTACAATATCTCAAATCAATAAATTGTGGGCCGAATGGAAAACTTTGGCAGATCTGCGAAACGCGACAGAAATTGCCATTTGTTCTGTAAATGCCTTTTAATTTACTGAAGGGTCGTCTCTCCAGTTCACTAATGCATGTGTGCATCACTTGAGGCACTCCGACACATGACTCCAGTCCAACCCCAAACACGGATGTCTTGCCCGGCAAACAATGGTTTGGGCATCGGATTACCAGATATCTAATGCACTTTCGATGTCCCAAAAGACCGCACTTCAAAACAGAAAGAATTCATTGAAAAAACTTTTATTTCAATCAATGTTTTTGTTATTTTATTTGATTCTTTGATTTTGCTTTTCATGAATATTCATCAAAACAGAGTCAATACCTTATTCTTGACTGCTCTGTGAGAACACTCCAGCCCTAAAACAACACTTAATATTCAAAACACATTCACTTTTAAACTCATTTATTTGATTGCATTTTTACATTTCAATCGATGCCCACTTATATCGTTAAACAGACCCGTCTTATAACCACTAATAAGAGGGGAGAAATTGTGCAAAACATCAATAAATTTATGAATACATAAACTGTAAATGTTTTACTTGTTTGCTGTGATCACTGTATTTGCTACCCCTTTCATTTGACACCCTTTGCTTTGAATATAAATCAATTACATCAGTCATCGACGCCTTCATATAAATTGTTGGTTATATTTGAGTTAAATCTATTTTTAGTTATATTTTGCTTTAATTATATACTAATTAATTGTATTCTAATTAATAGCAAACTTTTGACTCTGTGTTTGATTGAAGACATGTTTGAATTTGATTCAATAATAGCCGGCACAGTGTATGGCAATAGAGATAGCACTCGAATAACTAGTTATATAAGTTGACGACAACTGTATATAATTAAAATAGAGTCTGTTTTTGACGTTTTCGTTGAAATGTTTTAAATATTATTTGTTAATCACTTTTAATGAATAAAACTTTTTCTTATTGTCGACTCAATAATAGAAAATATAATTTAAAATATAATTATATTTTCGTATAAATTGAGCTCAAAATTAAATATTTGAAACACTAATCACAGAGATGTCGACAATCGAGATATTCGTCAAAACCTTTATATCATATAAGAGTGATTATTGATATACCCCTTTATCAGGTGCTAGTTTGTCAACAAAAAGCCAGTACTCTTTTCATTATTTAAATATTTTTGTTGAATTCTTTACTTTAATAATAAGTTATAATATGTTTGTTTTGAATGTTTTTAGACATAATTAAATGTTGAAAATAGTCCAACTTCTCAGAACTCAACCTTTTATTGACCTTATTTTGCAATAAAATTCTAATTATAATATATATTGAATACACGATAGGATTAGGTTTTGATTATGTTTTTCTCGGAAAATAAATAATAAAACACTTTTATAATTATTAAAATGAAATTCAAGCAAACATTAAAATAAGTATTAGATGACAGACAAAGCATTACATAAGGTATATATTGACTATTTTTAGAGAAACACTTTTGCTATCGATTTTTATGTGTTTTAAAGAATTTTAAGTTTTAACCAAAAAGTGAATAAATTTCAATTTTAATATACTTTTTCACTCACTTTATGGCATCGAAGTCCTCTGAAATAAACAGTTTGTTCACAGATCAGACACTTCTCTAATTTGAATTTCAATATTTTCAAACTTCTCAACTCATGTGACTCTAAAGGACTTGTCGTTTGATTGTTAATGTTATCCAAATATGACTGAATGCCTGCAAACGTCTCTCTCAATAGTGTTGAATTCAAAAGACTTTTTTGTATACAATTATATGACTTGTCCTCAGTATTGGACGAAGAGCTGAAGAACACTTCGTCGTCTATTGTCCCAAACTTTGATGAACTGCTCTCGGAATCTGTGTAGCTCTCAAACTTTGGCCCAGTTATGCTTATTGTGGGAATAGCCAAACTCCTGTTCCCCTCCGATGACGTTCGTCTAACTATTTAAGGGTGAAAATCAATTATTCAAAAGTTGAATGAAATTTAAAATAATTTATTTGTTTTTTATAAATTCTTTTCGGAAATAATAATAATAAATAAATATTTATTTATTTTCAAACACATAATGAATTTTGAAAATCTTTTTTGAAACTAAATTCCACAAAAAAAGCAAAACTTTTGAATAAATAATTAAATTTCTAAAAAGCAAATCAAATGTCAGTATTAAATGTCAGAATAATTTTTGATTTCATATCTGATAGCATTTGATAGCAATTTCTATTAATATAACACAAGAAATAAATGTATCGAAAAATTTTATATTTTTATTCACATCAAAAAAAGTTTTTAATATTTTTGAAACCTTTTTGACATCTTATATAAATATCTCACTTATAACAGACGTGTGATTAATATCAGCTAATTATGTGTTGGCTTTCAATTCAAACTCATATTTTGTAATGAATTTTTAAAATGAATTTTATTTATATAATATTCGATAAATAGATTAAAAAAAGGATTTTTGAAATATTTAAATGAAAATAATTATTATTTTCAACAAATTATTGAATTATTTATATATTTTTTATTCATTTATATTACGTTTTGTTAAAATATTTTGTATTTAATTACAAAATACCGAAAATCTATTAAAAAAAAATATTTATTGAATTTTCATTTTAATTATTTATTATATTTGATTCGGAAATTAGTTTCCAGTGTATAATATCCGGTGCTGTGAATACATTGGCAGTGCATTTGGCACTGGTATTTACATAGACACAACTGTTCAAAACAATAGCAAAGGAAGTGAAGAGAATGAATGCCTGGGATTCAGTGAGAATCGGTCCCATATGAGTACAGGTGCCCTAACATCACAATATGTACTTTTTTTAAATGAATTTTTGTTAATATTTTATTCAATTTTCATTTAAGTGAACATAAAATGAAATAATAATTGTTTTGTTTGAAAAACAAAAATGATTTTATAAATGAATTAGAGCTCATTTTTAAGACAAAGACCAGGGATATACTGTATTGGTTCCTATCGGTAAATATTTAGAAAATTTCATAATATGAACAAAAATTAAATTCAAACCAAACTCATAAATATTTTGAAAATCTTATGAAAAAATATTAATAAAATTCTTATATTTATATATAATAAATGGAAAGACAAAACAAGTCGGAGTGAAATATAAAAATGTCAGCGAATATTCTCAACTGAATTAAACAATATTTTTTACAGTTTTTTCTTATAGTTGTGTCGAAAGAATTTTATTTATATTGAAATTTTAAAGAATTTTTTATTATTTTCTTGTAATACATAAGTGACTATAAAATCAAAATCACATTAATTTTCATTGAAAAATAAAATCCTTTTCTTTAGAGTTTGTTTGAAACCATAAAATGTATTGAATTTTGCTTTTAATCAATAAATATTTGAAATATTTTTTTCAAAGAAATGACAAACAATTTGATAAATAAAAATTGAAGTAAAATATATATCAATATTGAATGTGATATAAAATATAATAAATATAATATAACATACAATACATTGAATGAATTTTTCGGTTTTACTTTTCAAAAATACCTTTCATCTAATGATTCAATAAATATTATCTTCAAATTCATCTCAAATATCAAAGGTTATCAAAAATATTTTATTTATTTCAATTAAGAGATCATTTAATTACAAATAAATAATTCAATTCAAATCTATTGAATGTTTAGTTAAAGACACGAATAAGTAGTCAATCAATAAATAAATGATTAATTAGTTCTTATAAAACAAAACCTCTTTGACTAATATTTGCGTTTAGTATATTGTTTCTAATGTTTCTAAGGGTGTAATCAATCAAAAGGGGATATAAAAAATACAAATATTCTATCTATAAAAGTAAAAATCGATTCATTACTTACATTCGCCTCTTTTTGGCCGATGATTATCCGGCACAGGATTACTGTGTGTCCGTTCCAGACATTTGTGATGCTGTTGTAAAGCAAGTCTTCTGTCATTAGATCTCAAATCTTTGTTATGTTTATTGAAAACAAACATATCTTTAAGTTTTGTATTCATTATTCAAATATAATGGTTGTTATTATTGTTATTCAGATGATAGCAATCATGTCATATATGAGACAAATAGATGTATAAAAATGAAACCAATTGTATGAAGTGATGGCACAGTTAGATATACAGTGAGCGCAGTATTTGCATACTTATTATATAGAATAATACAGAATATTCTTTCGACGAATAAAATGAAGAATCTTTTTCTGTTCTACTGTTGTTCATGTCAGACAAAATGAAGCAAAACCTTTGGCTTACATAATATGTCGTTCCTATTATTTATATAAAAATCCTTTCATTTGAAGTCATAGTGTTTTCACAGACAGTGTAATTCTTATGGAAATACTGTATATTCTGTTGATTCGAGAGAACTAAAGAGAGAAATGAAATCAGTTTTGAATCAACAGGTGTTTGACTTTCATCTGACTTCACGATGACTACATCACAAGTCTTTATACACAAGACTGAAGTGTAGACTATTTTCCACACATATAAATGTGATATATTTGTCAATTTCCTAAACGTATAGATCTTTATATCGCATACTCGCATAAGAACATCATTTTTGTGATATGCCTTTCCTCCAACTCATACGTTATATACGTTTTGAAACATATTATGAGTTCAATAGAGGCGTAATTGGATAACAGTTATATAAGCCTTTGAGAGACTATAACTTCAGGCTTAAGCCATATTCAAAAACCATGGAAAAAGTTTATATTAAAATATCCTTTTCGTTGCATTTCTTTCAAAATCGATTATTTATTAATAGAGTTATTGCGAAAAACATGTAATACTCTTACTGTTAGTCTGAGATGCAATGCATTAATAAATGCCAAACAAATGCAATTGACGTGAAATCTGTAAGTCATTCGAGAATATGGATCACAAAAAGAAATGATTCAATGATTAATATTTCATCAAAATATTCAATAATTTTATGCAACCATTGAAAGCAACGCCACTGATGTGAGCGCAGGTAAATATGTAATTGTCGACACCGTATGCTCTGGGCATTGTCTGTGCTCTGTTTGCGATAGAAATTCTGGCAAAGAATGTATGGATTGAATGCACAAATACGTGGGCGATCAGATCAGGCGTAACTCAGCATCACTTTATGCTAACATTTATTTGTCTAAAAAGAAATACATTTAATAATAATCTCATAAAAGAGTTAACATTCAATACAAAAATGTTTAAGAGATACAAAACCCTAAAAATGACTTATATTTCAAAAGCAAAAATTATGTTTTTCGAGACGACAGCAAAGGGGGGAACAGGAGAACATAGGAGACATGGATTGAAAACATCCTAGTCACATTTGTGTACTCATTTGGTGTAAATTATTCCAAAATGTAAATATATTGTAATTTTTGTTCGCAAATACTAAACATTTGCCCCTTAGACCAAAACGCCTGATCATCTGAGATGTTATTATTTTTAAATGAATACAAATCTTAAAGAATATAATATTTGAATAAAATATTAATAATACTTAACTTGAATTGAATTTTTCTTAATATAAACCCTTATTTATATTGAATGCAAATGTTTTCATTCAATCATTTCCCAGAAGTTATCTATTTTTGTGTAATATATGCCAGTGTTGAGAGGCCTGGCATCCCTGTGCTGGTGAAAGAACTGTTAGGTCTGTTAAGAATCGAAAAATTTATTTTTCACTCAATATGTGAAAGAATTTTTAAAAAAATATCCATAGACTGACCCAAACGGCTGGTGCAGAGACACTGGTATGGGATTAGGGACTCGTGAGGGCACAAACAAAATAGTAATACAAGACATGAACTTATGGTCTATTGATATGGATGTTAAGGCACGAGTAGGTCGTGTGTATGTGCTGTACATCTGCTGTACACCAGACGCGTGTCGACAGTCATTCACCTGGACTTTGGGTTTAGTTATATTTTATTGAATATAACAATAATAGCAATAATAGCGAGTCATGGCTGCCCTCAGGGGTTAGACCTCTAATTTTGTACACCTTTTCATCAATTTATATATTTGGAACTGTATTCGGGGGAACAGACCATACCGTTCCACATATAGACTGCTGTTTCATATCAATAGTTTCAATAACTGTTCCTTTGAAGTGATCCGGGTCTAGGTTTGGGTGAATGTTTGATATCTTATACAATATTACAATTAATTTAACTTTTTTATAACCATTAATCATATGCTATAAAACCAACATTTGGGTCAGGGGTCATAAGACTGACCATTGCTTGCGCTCCAAATTATTGGAGGCGATAATACAATTACAATAACTCGTGCAAACGCTTCAAAGGAAAGGTAGAATTAGTTTTGGGACAGTGGAGAGAGAGAGCCTGCACTTTGCTGGCACTCGTCTGTGATGGTGGGGACGGGCAGTAATGATACAATGATATCACTTTCCATATATTTTCACTGAATGAGAGTATTTGGTCATTCATTCACATCTGTGTGTTGTACAGCCCTTCCTGTTGGGTACTGTTTGGCCGGCGCACCTGCCCGTGCAGGAAGGCAAGAAGGGTCCCTTCCCCATTCAAACAGGAAAGGGGGGTAAACTGGAGTAGAGTTGCTAACAATAAAGTTTTTCGGAGCGAGAAGTGTATTGAAGTCGTGTCTCTCTGTTGTGTTTCAATACGACAGACGGTATTGAACTCAAAACTAGCGTTTCATTTGTCGGCAGCGCATTGGGTGGAGAGTTGGCTCAGAGCTCGTATGTTCACAACCAGTTTGAATGCTTGTGCCGTTCAGTCGCCACTGTTTTGTATAACAGCTGCAGATCAGTGTTAGTTCAGTATTCAGACTGTCATCCCTTATACTCCCAGTGCTCTCTAAAACACAACTTTCCATATGTGTGTATTTTTTGACTTTTGTCTGACTGAGTGTCGAATACATCGACTCAAAAATATTGACGAAAAAACATATTATGTTTGAATGACTTCGTTCTCAACGTTTATATCGATTTCAACATAAACTTTCAAATGAATTAATTGACAAAAAGTTTGCTTTTGTGACAAAAAGTTTGAAATTTCAATTTTAATGAATATATCGAGTATTGAATGAATGCTTGAGTAGTGCTCTTGTTATGCATCCGACGAACAGCACTGAGTTAGACAACCCGGCCTTCTATGCCGAGGTCGACCTCTCGGATATTTTACGAAAGGCCAGTTATCTCTCGGAAGACAATAAGAACCACAATCACTACCATCCCCACCAACACCCGGTGTCAGTCCAGCGCCACATTCGCCAACACCAACAACAGCATCCCTGGACTGTTCAGCGCCACAACCATCACAACCATCACCACAACCCACAGCCACACCAGTGGACAGTTCACAGACAGAATCACTACCAGAACTATCAGCCCCAACAACCACACCATCAATGGTCGGCCACAGCACACCCTAAGTCAAAGCTCAGTTACCCATTGCCTCTGGTGTTGCCCAACAGTTCCGTAACAGTGAATCAAAGCCAACAGCGCCTCAGAAATGAAATGATAGCCAGCCTTCCGGTGGCCACACTTCCATCCATTTATAGCACCGATAGTATACGACCGCTCAAACAGTTCTGGGAAGTGCCGTTCAGTGACATTGACGCGGACTCTGTGGGCCCGACCGACACAAAGACCAAGTCTAAGACATTTTGGTTGTGTTCAACACTTCTGGTCCTCTGTTTGGCACTCGTTTTCGGCGTTTCTGTCATTACTTATATAATAGGTTTGAAAATTATTTGTGTTTTCTATGAATTAAATGTACTTTTAGTGCAATTCAAATGCATTGTCGAATATAATACAAAACTTTCAATTATTATATCATTTATGCAAATATTCCCACATTAGTTGCCTCTCTCTCTCTATGCGCCCTCCCTTTCCTCCCGTTCCACATCAAAACATATTGGTTTATATTCATCAAAAGATTTATCAAAACTAATTTGAGTTATTTGTGTCAAACATATTAAAGAAATTGTCAAACATTTTGGCATAAATTTAATGTTATAATATATTTGCGAAACTAATGGTCGTATATATTGTGTAAAACAAATGCTTTTTTAAATTACATCAGTATTTGTGGCAATAATTGTCGTGTATTTCGTTTCATTTGATTTATCTTTTCTGTGATATTTCTCTTCGTTTATATAAAAACTAAGAAAATGATGAGAAATCACAGATAACCCCTTATACTAACACTAAGGGGAGATGTGATGTGGAGGTTGTGATCGTTAGCCAATAAAATATT
Organism: Quadroppia sp. Gr-Ori-00064; assembly: GCA_034700825.1. Classification (NCBI taxonomy): domain Eukaryota; kingdom Metazoa; phylum Arthropoda; class Arachnida; order Sarcoptiformes; family Quadroppiidae; genus Quadroppia; species Quadroppia sp. Gr-Ori-00064. The sequence continues at coordinate 26,566 of JAQIXR010000107.1, read as the reverse complement.
GAGAAAAGAAAACTTGTCTTACATTTTAAAATTGAGAAAAATTTCTCCACATATAAAACAAGACCAAAAGTATAGCACAAAAAACTAAGCAGTGATTCAACAGAAAAGTGAAAGATATTTATAATAAAATATATTGAAGTCTCAAATAATCACAAAAAATAGTCGACAAATAAAGAGGAGTTATATCTCAAAACTGATATTACGTTCTCCTCAACCACTAAAAAAACATTGGCTTCGCTTTAAAGAGAGATCTGAAGATAGGCTTCAATTCCAAGTCAATGGAAATAAAATATTTTTTAAATGTATTTCTTTTTTACTCCTTTTTTCTCATAAAGTTTGCCACAGACTATATGACAGAGTCTGTGTGTCATTGGTTTTTGGTTTAAAATATTTCAAATACTTATGTTTTTTGTTTTATATGTTTAAATAAATATAAAAAAATATTATTTTATGTCTTTTCCCTCAAAAATCTTATCTCACTTTAATTTATGACAAATTCAAGAATTTTATAAAAAGCCATAAAATTGTAATTAAAGGACATTTAAATATGATTTGTGTACTCATTATATAAAATATGCCATCGATTTGTTATCCGATAGACTGTTGTTGTCATAGAGAGTGAGAAATACAGAAAAGTCCACAAATGTATACTTGCAACGAATCCATAAAAAGAGTCCAACGTTTTGATGAATTGTCCAATTTTTCATACCATTCCCCCTCCAGAACTCATTCATATACTTTAGGTCATTCCTCGACTCTATTGTTTGGAAACATAGCTATAAATACTGTCTTTAGTTATTAAAGAGAAGCCAATGAATAACGAGTTAACGATAGTATAGTATGTTTTTCATGTGCTGCTCACGAGAGCACTGGTACGAACACTGGTCATAACCACTGGGAATTTATTGTTTAGACTGGATTTAATACATAACAAAAAATGACAGTTTTTGGTACAAACGTATCAATGTTTGCATCAAATAAATATCATATCTATAATACATATCATATATACCTCTAATACAATGTTCTCTGACTTGAGTGCAAACAAAGTGTAGTCTTATATAAATTTTGTCCAATATTTTCGTCTCAAATATACAGAGAATGTTTATATCATTTGAAAGGAAAACACATTTTAAAGTGACTTTTATATAAAGAAATGAAAAGACATTTTTATATCAATTGAATACTATTGAGAAACAGTAGATCACGTTATTATCCCTGCGCTAATCGCCTGTTCATTTCTGAATAACTAATGGACAGACATTATTCTGTATATGCCTTGGCATTAGGTATGGCATCGCGTGTTTAAATTGCACTCCAAGTCAATGCACTGCTATGTAATGGCTTAATGCCTGTGCAAAAAACACAACTTCTTGTTGGGTATGCTTTTTATAGAGTAAATGATATACACTTTTATTCTATATATAATATAAAAACATTTCACTGTCATAGCAATCAATGTTTTAATATTAAGCCATATAATAAAAGGTCCAATGTGTTTTATTGTCATTCATGTCGGGGCTACACTACCAGTGCTCTCAATAGAGAGGTTTCATTCCATTGCACTGAATATGAATGGAGTTTTTCGTACACTTTATGGCTTCCAGTCTTTTGTGTCTAATATATTGTTATTGCAATCACTTTCAACAATCTTAATGAGAGACACATTTCTGACGTTTTATTTCAATATTTTGATGATTATTGAAAATATTTACTCAATATTTCATACATTTCTCTATCAACTAATCTTTAAAAATATTTTATTATTTAATAACTTATTAAATGTTATTCTTCACAACATTTCGTATAAACTCAACTGAGTTATGAAGTCATGCAATACCTAATAGTGTATTGATATTTATATTTTGAAAATCTCCAGAATATTTCAAATTATTTTTATAGAAAAGATATAACTTGTGATAAAAACCAATTTTCAAGAGAAAATATTTTATTCTTTAGGTCTTAAGTAATAGTTTTGATAGAAATCTTATTTTCAGTCAAAAACTGTGAGTTTCTTATAATAATAAAGAGAAAAAAATTTACTTTTTTTCAAAAATTTTGCAATTCTTGTCTTTACTCTCAATCTTAGAGTACTTTTTATTGAACAGAAAGACTTTTATTGTTTTAAATGCTTTGGAGATTTTAATATGAATTTATGCATTCGAGAAAAGCATTAAAGAAATAGGAAAAAAAGTTTTGGATTAAAAATAGAGATTTTATGTTCAAAACTCATTAGCAAAACATTTTAGTTTTATTGCAGTTTATTATCTATTCTAATGAGACATTCATTGTGTCTATCGATTGCTCTTAAATTTTGATATACACTTAAAAATATTTTATTTTGCATTCAATTTTAGAAACATTTTTGCGAAATATTTTTATAAAATAAATAAAAAATGTTTTTTCATTTCTAGAAAAAGTCATTTAAATTATATTTAAATTTAAAATTTAAATCAAAATCCGATATTAATCTATGATTTATTGAGGTTTTTAATAAACTTTTTTATTTTTTTTCTCTTTTCTTTCCTAACATTTGTCTAAAATTGAAAATTTATTTCAGACTAAGAAATGTATTTTAATTTATTTTTTGCGAAAATTAAATTAGATTTTAATGAATTGCATATAAAATACAGTGAAATATACGGTATATAAAAACAACTAAAACAACATTCAAAAGAGATTTGATTTTAAAATTTTTGTTTGTTTTTATCTCTTTTACGTTTGAGTTGAGTCTCCATTAGTTGATCATTATTTCGCTCAGACTTTTGTGTATATAAGGGTTAAAAATGATGTTCACAATAATATAAGAGAGCACTGAAGGCATAGAATAATTGGATTTGAACCGAAATGGAGTTTATATATCGACTAATACTAACCCCTTATTCATAAAAGCACTGGTAGTTTAGAAATCTATAGTATAATCAACTGTTATTATAGGCAAATATAGAAACAGATTCTTATTTTGAATTTTCAGTTGAATAATATTTGGCTAAAGTTATACAAATGCAACTCAAGTTCAAAGGATTGGTTGTTATAGTCGGGGCTTAATATCATATTCGAAGATATTTGAGTACATAATAAAGTATAGATATTATAGATATTATACAATATATTGAATACTTTTTTCACTTAAAATTTAGATCTAGTCTTCGATTCACTACTAAATCATAAACTTTTATACACTTTATATATAATTCAGAGCAATATTCTTGCATTAGTGGTCTCACTCTCACTATATCTCCCTTTCCACTACTCCTGTCCCACATCAACGAACAAATTTGGTATTTATCAAAACTAATTCGTGTTATTTGTGTCAAAAAATACATATAATATACATATTGTCGAACATTTTGCATGAATTTAATATTGCAATACATTTACTACTAATGGATATTCTCGATATCAAACCCCTCTCTCCTCTGCTTCTCGTTTTGATATTTGTCATAATTTTATATAATTTCATATATTATTCATATATTTAACACTATATTTATGTCTGATTTTTGTATTTATTCACTAATAATAACTTTTTTTACTTTTGATATTATAGTTAACAAAAACGGAAACCTTTGGAACGAATCAAAAACTTCTGAACAGAATAACAATCTATCGAATATTGAATCAGAATTTTTAGATAATCAACAAAGAGATGAGAGATTGGAAAGAGGTATAAATGATGTCATCAAACAAAAAATATATGAAGAAATTCAATACATATTATTTAAGACATTATAGAAAATATTCTTTATATTTGAGACGAGAAAACCCATTGAAATATGATTTTGTTTCGAAAGAATGTAATGAATAGTAAAATACATACAAAAAATGTTGTATTGAATTGAAAACTGAAAAGTTTTTTCAGAGGAAATAATATCTTCGATAACATTAAGTATTATTGTTTGAAAATCTTCTTTTGTGTTCAGAATCAGACTTTTTGTTGTATTATTTTATGTAAATATTGAAATAACTGTAAAGAATATTCTTAAGAATTATATTCTTTTTATGTAACCATAAGTAGAGTGAGAGCACAAGACAGCACAAGACAGAAGAGATAGGAATAAATTTAATACAAATTTTGAAACAAATTCAATACAAACATCAAAATTGAATTTAATTTTAATCTATTTATTTATACTAACAAAAAATGAAATGAAATTTGAATATTATTTCCATTTAAGTCTCAATTTTTCATAATTTTATATAAAAACTATTTTTTGTTTTTCCACTCATAGGTAGTAAAATAATTTTGGGTGAATTCACGATATCTAACCGCCAGTACAGCCCAGCTCTACATAGTTTGTCGACACCCGAGTATGAAACGCTTGCCTCAGATGTTGTCAATTCTGTATGTATTTTGTGTTTTGTTTTGACACAAAAATAAATTGAATATTCAGTGAGAAATAAATGAATAACAGTGTATATAAAATGTGAAATCTGTACAAAACATTACTATTTTTAACACAATTTTTATATTATTTTTGCATCACTTTTATGCAAATTCTCTACCAATGACTAAATACTATAGAATTTAATTAATGAAATGCTTAGAGCTTTACCACAATTATCATTGATTTAAAGGGCATTCAATTCATGCATACATGAGCTGTAAATCCTTTTATTTGTAGAGAATAATTGTGTTTTAGTTTTACACTGAATTGAGTGCAAAGACAAGAATAAAAACTCGAAGAACTCTCAAATACATTGTATTGGTTGTGATGACAGTTATAATCACAAAATATAGCATAGATTTGCATATTTATGGATACTTGAAATGAATATAAATATTATATAAAATACAGTTTATTTAACATTTATTTAGCATTTATTTAGTCATTAATTATTTGTTTGAATTATATTCACAAATCATTAGAAAAAATACAGCGAAAGAAATCGATAAAATTGTTAGAATAAACTGAAATTATTTGCTAATGAAATGCAAGAAATATTTCAAAGACTTGAGGCAAAGGCTGTGAGAAAAGGGATCTTAAATTTTGTAGTCTTTCATTTGAAAAGAAGAGCTGAAAAAGGAATTACAGATTCATTAGTAATAGTATCAGTGAAAAGAAAATGCCTTTAAATGACTATTTATTTATTCAATTAATTAAAATAAATTTCTCTTTATTTTGCAGATGAATGAAATGTTTTTCGAGAGTCCTTTGGCCAGGATTTATAACTTGACTCAAGTCAATGAGTTTAGGTAAGGGTATGTCGTATGCTAACTGTGCCGTTGAGTTTAAACATCCATTTAAGTGCCATTGCTTTCGATCACTGTTTGAAACAATTCAAACAATTGAATGAAAACATTTGATCATTGAGTAATGGATTCGCGAAAAGAGTTTTACAGATAAATAATAATTAGTTTTTTTGAAAGCATTTTAAGCACTCAATAATGAATGTCTGATTTATATCTGTCCTCACAGTGAAAGTGATACCAAAGTGGGAGTTGTAGTCAAATGCAGAATATCGTTGAATATTGTCCTTCTGACGGCCGCACAGGAAGTGGGCCTCACTTTCATCAATGCACTCGAGAGAAGACATGGCAGACTCCCCGCCGGAAACCTGAGAGTCGATATCAGGACTATTAAATTTACAGGTTTTTTGACTCAATTCTTATCTCATTATTACTATTATTCGACTCTTTATTATAATATCTAATCATTTAATTAACAACTCTTATGGCTCTAAACACTGCATGAGAGGGAAAGTCATTTCATCCACTCATTCATACAATGGCTCATATCTTGTATTATTTGATGACTACCACTATTACCAGTCGTTCCTAATGATAAGAATTAATTAAATTGTGACAAAAAAATATTGAATTGCTTTCAAGTCCAATAGGAATGAGGTTTTAATGAAAATGTGAGGCAAAAAAAAATCTCATTTCCATTCAATGAGATTGTAATACAGTTTTCATTAATTGAGTAAATTTTTCACAAAAAAAAACTATTAAATCTCTTTCGCTTTGAATATAAATTATAAAATAAAAAATGATTGATAAGTCTTTTCGGGGATTAAAACAATGGGAGCAAAAAGTAGACGAAAATTGTTATTATTGAAAAGCGTTGTCAAATATTTACTACAAGTCTGTGAAAACCTAATCTCAAAGTTTGATATATTTTCTGTAATTAATTAATTTTTTTCTATAAAAATCTCTTTTATTACATATTGTATAATAAAAATTGCGTAAAACCTCTGTTTCGTCAGTAAAAGCCATTTTCGCTATTCATTGATCGCTTCCTTTATTTGTCATAAATTTTCTCTCTATAAAATTGAGTGTATTTTTCAAAATTGTATGGTTTTGGGGAAACAACCCTTTAGTGGTTGTGCTGAGAAGAGCTCTCGATCAGTCAAAGAGGATATAGAGATACTGTAATTGATTTATCAGTCAATAGATCATTAATTTAAGGGATGAATAGGACAGTGATATTAGTGGCTGAGAATCGCCAACAAAAATAAAACCCATCTTTTCATTGAAGAGAAGAATCTTTTGCTTTGAATCCAATATAAATTAGATATGTTTAGAGAGAATGACCTAATATTGAGTGCCTCTCAATAGCCATACCATACCATTCATAGCGAAAATAGAGTCTAAACTCCAGTGAATAAAAGAGTATATAAATTGATGTCTTTTAGTCGATCACTAGTTTATGGTCTCTTTTCATAGACCGCAAACACAAAAATATAAAAATATTTGCCAAAAACGACTTCTTTTTGGTTATATGTCTTATCACACATTCTATGAGACCTTTCAATGACTTGTCTTTAACTCTGTGTCCAATATATGAGTTCACAATCAAATTGAAAGAATTTCTTTCGTTTAATGTCTCGTAAAAGAGCTGTGCTGTCATTATCACTGGCACAGGGATTGTCAAATATAATGTAATTTTAAAAGTGACGAAAAATTTCCAATGAATGGCTTATGATATGTGTGTTTGTTATGGCTGTAAAGAAAATATTTCAAACATTTTAAACAATTTTTTTCTATTTCTCTATCGATTGCTTTCAAACCCAAACATAAAATTGTATTTCAAATAAATCCACGAAAAGTGATATAAAAATATTTTATGCATATATTCATGTCTTGTGTGTGAAAGAGAAGAATAAGATTTCACTAAAAAAGTGATTCTCATCGATATATCGCAGGGAATATTCGGGGTCTTTATGACGAACAGGGAGGAGAGGGTAAACTCAATGCCATGTCTTATGACAATTTCTCACAAGAATAGATGAATCGTTCAGTGTTTTGCCCCTAACGTATATTTCGTTTTACACCCCTTTAAAATATACCTTCTTTTGTCATATGATGTTTTCCGCTAAAACGGGGGTATATTCAAAAGGACCGGCTCTTGACTCCCCTGACTGTCAGTGATTTACTCCTAATGTATTGCACTTTGGGTTTGAAAATAGAAGAGAAAAAATCTTTTACTTCACACAAAAAAAAGTTTTATCGCATGAAGTAATTCATAGTATTTTTTCTCACTCATTGCCAACCATTACATCATTCATACACTTATATAACTATCCACTCATTTGATGTGCTGTTCAGAGCACAGACACTTCTCATCTCTAACTCACTTACTTTTCTCGCACTCGCACTATAGGTATCAGTAGTTCTCGGATTGAAAAATGGTTTTATTATAATTTAGTTATGAAAAGTAGTGCTTTCGGTGCTATCGGTGCCAAAGCTGCCAAACCTGGCGATGATATGTCAGTGCATGAAAACAGTATTCAAATGCATAATGGCTTTGAATTATCAAAAAATGATACATTATCTCTGGCACTGGCACTACACCATTACCACTGCTATTACTGGTTTGATCGCAACCTCTATAACAATTGTATTTTGCAATTGTTTGCACCGACCTCTTCTGACTCATCCCATTCGGTGGCAAACATTAGACCGAAGCGCAATATCGGCGCTCGAGATGATGAGAAGACAGCTGTTTCTGTAGCTACCAGTGCTACCAATGTCTTGGCTTCTGATGGCATCACTAATAATATATATTCTGCACGTGATTTCACTAATACTAAAGGCATGTCTACTAATGGTTTGCTATTAACTGCAGAGAAGGCTATTGATAGGAATCGGGGCTAAAGAGACATAACATGAGATAACATAATATATTGTATAGTATTATACACTTTGGGTATAATAGAAAGAGATAATGATTTTTACTAATGATTGCAATGACTTGATCTCCAAATATAATGCATTACTTTTTTGTTCTGTGCTTTCAATGACTACAGATATGACTACAAATGTCACACAAGTGTTTGATATGTCTTCTAATGACCCGGCAATTAGTGATACAATGCATGCAAATCGTATTGATTTGACGTCTGATTTGAAGCAATCAAAGCTTAAAATCACAAAAACTGACTTTACTTTAAGTAAAACCGTTGGTTGGGATCTAAACGAGAGCTCACGTTCATTATTTATAGCCTTATCCACCGCCAGACCCGGCACACAACTGTCCAATGATGTTATACCAGTGCCAAACACTCCCGGAAAGGAAGAAACTGATTCACCGCTTGTTGTTAGAGAAGAAGACGAAGGAAAAGATTCAGCAAAAGCTAGGGGTAAGTAGTAGTAGTCGATCCTTCCAGTGCTGTATGTGTTGTGCACATCATTAGTCTCTAAGCCCTAACAACCAGAAGAAGAGCAGCAAAAACTTTTTGGATTTACTCTTCGCCTCCTTTTCTTCTGTCTATCACTTTCTCCTTTTCTTAACTTATATACTCTTCAGATATATTCTGTTATTTCTTTAATCTTTTTCTTTGCCTTTTATTGCAAAAAGAGATTATATTTAATAAATAGTAATATTTCTTAAATATCTTCAGCACTAAATACTAGGACATTGTCTGACGAGAAGTGTTCAAAGAATAGCCAATCCTTCAGAGAATTATTTGTCAGATATTTGACTTTAAATTCATGTCTGACATTAGTTTTGTTATGTTTTTCATAATCTTATAAAGAATTGTAAATTAAAGTTAATATTAATGTTGTGTTGAATAACATTAGATATGCTTTACTGTAGTCTAAAGTGAGACAACTTTTGTGATGAAATCGCTATGAATTTAATGATTGATTATGTGTTAGAGTTTTAGTGTTAGGAATTGAATAACACATTTCATATGAAATTATATCTAATGCCAGAATATTTTACACATAAAATGTATTCTTGTTTTATATAAAATACAACTAATTTTATATGTTATGAAAGATATTAATCTCATGAAAAACAGATGAGAAGAGGAAACACGAAATACAAAGTTATTAATGATTTTTAATAATCAAAAAGTTTAGAAAATTTTGTCTAACTTTAATTTGATTTAGTTTTTCATAAAAAAGATAATTAAGAAATATTTCTATTATAACCAAAACCTACTTTCAGTTTCATTGTGTTTATTCACAATCGTATCAAAACATTAGATACAAATCGATTCTTCAGTTCTTATTCTTTTCGCTCAAATTTAATTTCAAAATTGTTTTCTGTCCAAACATTTGCTGTTGTATTAAGAAATGAAAAAATAAAAACAAAAATCTAAGACAAGTATTTCATTCTTCAATCTCTAATTCATTGTTAAACTAATTCATTCAGAAAAGCCATTAATTAGTTTAGTGTTTAGTTTTTTGTTTTATTTCTGCTATAGTTTTGCTATAGTTTTGCTATAGTTTTGCTATTGTTTTGCTATTGTTTTGTTCTGTTTTTCTCTATTTCTGTCACTAAACGAAAAATTAATTATTTAAAGGACATGGAGTAGAAGTAAAGAGTAAGGATGTGAAGGCAATGGTTGAAGAAGTAGTCGATGAAAGACGAGACGAAAATGTAGAGACAAGTAGTGATAAGAGTAATAATGGCAACGCTTTTTGGTCTAATTGGTCTGAATGGTCGCCCTGTCGGGGACTCAACTCTAAGTGCGATTCTGGAAGAATTCACAGCAGAATCCGAAAATGTATGGCACCGAATGGGGAACTGCTTAACAGTGATATCTGTAGAGCCAATAATGCTGAGCAACAAGAGCTCGAAATTAGAGACTGCAGGTGCGAATCCAAGGGTGAGCCAATTAATGCCTCCAATATGACCGATCTGTCAACCCCTGGACACTCGGACGCCAGCGTTGAACAGAGTAAGTGCTGAACAAATATCAATATATTCTATACTTTTTTTGATGACAATATTCTGTTGAGAATATATTCATAAGAACATTGAGTGTCAATACTATCGGCGCTTATATTCATATTAATATTATTGAGTTATTCCATATATAAGTATTCATTGGATATTAGTTTTGAATATAAGGGATAAAATCGAAACAAATGTCGAAATAAAATACTGTATTTCTGGCGACGACTACTCTATGTCTAGCCTTTCCATCAATAATATATACGCTGAATATAAGAGCATTTATTGCATTAAATATTAATTCTTTGACTGCTTTACACTTATATATAGTTTACTTTCCAATTGAATTGTCTCTGAAATTAATTTTATTTGATTTTCACTTATATTTCATTGAATTGATATTTTTCTTCTCCTTTATTGGCTGTCCTTCAGCTGACAGAGCCTGCAATGATTGCAAGGAAAACGAAATCTGTTTACTTCAAGTCAAAGCTAAAGTTCCCTTTTGTGCCAAAATTAAGGACTCGAGAGATCCGAGGTTTGTGTCGAATATATACATTCAATTCATTGCATTCATTCAAACCATTGAAAACATTGTGTTTTGTTTTCTTATATCTCTTTTTGAGACAATTCTCAGAAACGTTTAGTTTTATATATGTTTCGTTTGAATGGTTTGAGCTTTTGTTCCCAATTCATGACTTATTCATTTGTCTTATTGCCTGTGCAGAGGGTGTGGCGGATGGTGTTCTGGTCATAAAGAGTTGTGCAGATATGTCGGCGCACAGACCTATCAATGTGTAGACGATTCAGGTATTTATCACGTTATTTAACAACTATTTTATGTCACATAAAAATTAGTCATTAATTTAATTGAATCCAAAAACGACTTTTTCTCAAACATTGACTTTAAAAGTCATAAAACTTTTTCACATGAAATGTATAGCATTTGTGTTGGGATTGAAGAAAATTCTCAATTAATGAACAAAAACTTTATATCAAATCTAAGATCAAAAAAAGAGGAAAAAATAAAATTCAATAAATTTTTAGATCTTTTTAGAGAAATCATTCGAGTATTTGATAGGAAAGGGAGAAAAATGAACTGATTTTTTTCATTTGAGATTTAGTCCAAGATTTAGAAGAGACGAAATGGGAATATATGTGAAGAAATTTGTAATCACTTTCACCAATGATTTTGACTTTAATATCGGAAACTATTGGCACAAATTCGCACTGATATCCAACTGATCGAAACATAGCGTAGAATAAAAAATAAGATCATTGGAAAAATTCTTGATATGATTTATAGGAACAGTATTTTTATTATTTTTCTATTGAAACGATTGTCAAACTTGAGATTTATTAGAAGAAACGTATGATATGTGGGGTTTGAGCCAAAAGAAAGTCAAAATCATTGGCAAAAATTGTCGCTTAGATTCACTTTCACGACAGAAGAGATTCTGAATAAAAGTTTTTATATAAATATAATATTTGTTGAAGAAATACAACGAATATTTCATACATATGTGTGCCGTAAAAGTGGATAAGACTTTGTTTTTTGTTATCAGATCTCTATTGGGAATAAAAAGACAACGATTTCAGTGAATAGGAATAGTGTTTATATTCTTGAAGAATATATCACTAAAACGATTGAAATAAATATATAATTATTACATAAAACAAAAAATGTCAAAAAATTAGTCGAATTTAATAGGAAAGGGAGAAAAAGGGCAAAAGACAAGAATTAATTGAGAAAAAGTTGATAACAATATGTGATTCAATTAAACCTATTTCTCTCCGTTGTATACTTTAAGCGTTAATAAACAATTCAATTAATATTAAATGTAATTTCAATGTAAACCAATAGAGTGTTTGGAGGACGAGTGGCAGTGCGCTAATGGCCTCTGTATACCCGAGTCGAGACGTTGCGAGTAAGGGAACAACACTTTTAATCATTACTATTAATACTTCATATAATTATTGTCTGCAATAATTGCATGCAATCACAGACTGAATGAAAGCCAGGTCAGGGCCCAGAGGGCCAGTGAGACAATCAGTTGACTCAAATTGTATATAATGTTTGCTAACAATAGAATAACTCTATTATTGTTTGATATTATTGATTGAAAACTAAATGCTTGAACAAAGAGATCACAGAATAGACAGAATATTCAATTGAAATTCAATACAAATAGTAATGTATTTCTCAAACACCATTCGCACCATTGTCTTCATGAAGGCCTGGCTCTCATCCATAGCTACAATTATAGTCATATGAATGATATCTCAAATGAATTATCATATTTATCACCCCTGACATTAGTGGACATTTTAATTGCTTTGATATGTCTGACGAAATGCATTGCAACTGCAAAGACGATGAGTTTCATTGCGGTAATAAAACTTCGTGTTTACCACTCTCTCAACGATGTGATGGTATTTATTCTCTCAAACATTTATCCTAAATATCTATCATTTTTTATTATCACAATTTTATCACAAATTCTTTAAACACTCGATAAAAATATAACAATTGAATGAAAAATAGGTTTTCTATAGAAATCAATATTTTATTGTTATTTATTAATTGTTTTAATGTTTTTCAAAGGAATAATCCATTGTTGGGACGGAGAAGACGAACAAAACTGTACTAAAAGTAAGCAAAATTTCATGAAATGTTTTCCTTTGAAATAATTCAACTTTAATTTAATCTCATTTTTCAATTGTATTTTGATTTTTATACAATTTTTTCTTTCTTTAATATTTATAAAATTCAATTCATATTTCACTTATTCTTTTTGACTTTTAGTTTAGACATTGAAATATATAAGAAAATTATTTTCATTTTTTCTTTCACTCAATTTTTTTGTTGTATCAAAGAATTGAATGAATTGAATGACAGTTGAATATAACATCACAACAAAAAATAGTGAAATTTTAATCCCAGACAAAGACCAGTCACAAAGTTTGCACATCTCTTGTTATCCGAGTCTTACAATGAATTTATCATCACTTTTGCCTCAATTTAATCGATTCTCTCGACTTTGAACTCAAAAAATAAATTTATATTTTTTATATAATTTTTTAAACTTTACTTCCGATTCAAAGTCAAGCCTAAAGTAAAATATATTTTCTTAAATATTCTTTAAGCCATTCCTTCAAATACATTAGGAATTTGAAGGAATTTTTTTCTCTCAAATACTTATCAAAAGATTTATATAAGAAATGCATTTTTGATGACATTTTCTATATCTAAAATCTTAAGTAATAAATGATTTTTGTATGCATTGAATGTATTAACAAAAAATGTATGTTTAATGTGATATCAAATTCTTTTCCTCTACTTATATCAGGCATCAAATTATTAAATGAATTTTTAATACATTCGTTGAGTACATCTGAAAGCATGAAATGTATAGATTTTGTCGTATTATTAATATGAGTAAAAAAATACCGAAAAGTATATCACAATCCCTGACATTAAGCCTAAAGCAAAATATACTTTATTTTGTACTCAAGTCTACAATATATTATATTTCATACAAAAAATTATTTGTAAAATACTTATTGTTTTTTATTGTTCCCAAAAATCTATTTTTCTTTTAGTATTATATTTTCTAATAATAAAAGTAAACAACTTTTTGTTTAATATTAAACGCAATAATAGTTTATTTGTTAAAACATATACAGAAAAAGAGTGAAAGTAATGATAAAATATATAAATACAAAAGACATAAAATCGTTGAAAAACATCAAAACTTTTTTCCATTAAATTAATAATATTTTCCGATAGAAATCATTTCATTTCACTCTATCTCTATCTCAGAGGAATTGTGTCGATATTTTCAGACAATTTCTTTCTTATATTTCAAACATATTTTGTTTCAATACTTTTAGTTCTCATATCATATTTATCGATACCTTTCACATACCTCTTGAAAATCTCAACTGTCGTTGAGTTTTCATTTTGAGAAAACTTTTATTTATTTAATTTGTTTTATGACATATTATAACAAAAAGATTGAAACACAAAATTATTTGACAAACATTTGAATAATTAAAATAATATAAATTTTTTAAATGTTTAACATTTTTCGGAAAACTGTTGAAAATAATGTCCAAAACATCCAATCAATCATTTTTAGTAAAATTTATAGTTATTTCTCATTAAAGAATTTTGTTGTAAATCAAAACAATTACTCTTTTCCTACACTAATGTAATCTCATTTAACACTAATATTAATCATAAAAATGTTTATAATCTATATTTCACTCATTTCTCCAGTGATTAACTCTAGCTCTTAATGTTTTGCTCCAATTATTCTTTACTATGTTTTTAGAGAAGTTTATATTTTTATCATAACTATAGCTTTTAATAATTAATGCCTTTAAAAGTGGACTAAATATAAAAAGCGATAAAAATGAAAACAAAATTTCTTATCATTTTATATCTTTGATGACCTAATAGTGTGTAATGAAAATCAGTTTACGTGTAATTCTGGACAATGTATACAAATTGATTCGTTTTGCGACACTCGCAAGCATTGTGACGATGGATCAGATGAACCGGGTATGTACTATATAATGCATACATTTCCTTCTCTCTTTCCTATCATTAGATATAAATAGATGGAAAGGGAATAAAATAGACCCAGAATTGCAAAATCTATATTCAAAAAGCAATTCTTGTGTAGATTTTGATTTCAAAGACATAATTAAAATCAAATTTCAATTTCTATAAGAAATATACAAAAAAAAAGAAAAACATTTCAATAGATTTGAAATAAGTTTTTATATAAAAAATATCTATAAATGCATTCAATGATTGAATTTTTCTCTTATATTAAATTTATCTCTTTTTCGATCCCTTTATTCCATGAATTCTTGTATTGGATATGTATTATTGGATTCAATATTCTGTGGTTCAATACAAAGACGGTTGTAATGGAAGTGTTTGTAAATCTAAGGACGACTACCAGTGCCGGAATGGCAGATGTGTTTCCAAACATGTATTATGCGATTCTATCGACAATTGCGGGGATAATAGCGATGAAGAAATTGATTGCAAAACAGTGTCGAATAATAGATCAAAAATGACCAAAAATGACGGCTCAGTTGTGGCCAAACCTATTAATAATTGAGCCCAACATTCATATATCACATCCCATTTGCCATCAATAGGCAACTGGAGTGCACTGAAGACAACGACAGACTTGAAGACCAACAAAACCCAAACTATTGACAGATTATTTATTAATACAAACGACAGACAAATGCCATCAAAACGCAAGTGATATTACGGACTGAAAATAACAATTTTTATGCCACAAATTGTGGACAGAGGCTATAACAAAGAAATAACAGCCACTCCTCAGTATGTAATAAATAAGTGCTCAAGACTTGAGTCAAACAAATTAAGTCTTCTTTAGAAAAAAAGAGAAAATCATTACTCAATACAATGAATAATAGGGAAAGAAATGATTAAATGAATGAATAATTTATAGCATTTATAATATATTAAGAGAAAAAGTGCGAAAATTCTCATCGCTATTAAACTCTATATTAAACTCAATGTTATATTTGTTTTGTTATACAATTTTTTCTCTAAAATTCATTAAAAGATTTTATATGTTCTCAAATATCAAACAAATTTTATTGTAAATCACATGAGTTGTCAAACAATAATTTTTGATGAAATTTACTTCAATTCAAACAAAAAATTAATTATTTAAACAAAATGTTTGCTAAACAAAAGGCGATAAATGTTTAGATTATTAACGAATGGATCTCTGATTTTCTGGTTTTTTAATTTCAATTATTATTAACATTTTTTTATTATATAAACTAATATTTATTTTAATATATGTATTGAAAGTCAAGAAAACTAGTCATCAATTTGTTGCTGAAGACGAAGAAGAAGATAAGTTCGCATATAATGAATGGTAACATAAATATCAAAATCAGTGAATCAATTAATAAGAATAATAAACATATTTCAAAACGAGAAATGAATTTATGAAAAAAGTTATAATAATATTAATTATGATATATAGTAAAAGTTAAACATTTTTTAAGAAAAGTTATAAACATTTAAAGAGAAAAAACAGAAATAATTTTTGAAAAAAATATATTTTTTTCATACAAAATAAATTAAATGTTTAAAAGAATATTATTATAAGTCTTGTGTAAAAAATATTTGAAGAAATTATTTGAATTCTTAGCCTTTTCTACGTTTATGAGAGAGAGAAAACGAGTCATTAATTTGAGACTTATATTAAATTTTTTGATTTTATTATATATTAAGAGTTGGTTTATATTATATATAATCACAAATGGTTTATAAATATTCAACAAAATTATTATATAATTCATTATTTAATTTAACAAACATTTTGAATCTCATTATTATATTACAAATTGATTGTATTTAATATTAAAAATATTTCGTTTTTATATAATAAAAAATCTTAAATGAAAAATACATTTAATTTATTCGTATTTTTGAAGAGTTTTTGAGAAGAAAATCATTATATGAAAACTCAAACAATTTATGATATTATTATTGAGTGATTATTTGAAAGTTTTTTTCTATAATAATGCCCTCTATTATTGGCATACAATTCTTGTCCATTGATTTGAGTTATAATGTGTTGAATTGTTTGAGAAATTCTTTGAATGAAATAAAGCCAACCAATTGAAGAGCACTTGGAGTTTGTGTCAAACTTTATATTTTGTATTGAATTTGATTTATGGCTCTAATAATCGGAGTCTAATTGTATTCATTAAACATGGATTCAGTTTTCTCATTATTTTTCAATATTTGGTCATTAACTCGAAATATGAATTGAATTTATGGTACAAAATAATCAGATCTAAGACTTTGACGTAAAATAAATTGAATTAAAACAAAATATTTAACAAATAAACGACTTGAAAGAGAAACTGTTTTTGAATATCATATCATATATTGAAATCCTCTTCTCATATGTCTTGCTATAAATATATTAAAGTTTTGTGATTTTGTTTCAAATGTTTAATTCAATTAACATTTATTTGATTATATTTATAATTAGATTATAATTAGCGAACATTTGTTACAAACTTATAAATTTATTCTTCATTTTTGGTGAATTCTGTTAACAATCTCTGTTTAGGTATCAATAGATGCCGGCACTGTGTTTGCACCAGGCTATCACTGTAGGAAAGGGAGGAAAGACCTTGTATGTGATTGTCGAATAATTATAAACTTATTTTCATTTCATATTTTAATGAAAAAATTAATTCAAAAATATTTAAATATATTCAAAAACACAACTTTCCTTTGGGATGAAAGGTAGAAGAGAAGGAATGTTAGATTTGTCGCATTCAGACCATAAGGTTTTATTAATAAAAATTTATTCGTTAATTAATATTCAAATTTCAAGCAAAACATAACGACATTCAATACAATCATTGACTTTATTATTGGTTTTTACTTATATTTTTAAAGCAAAACTTTATTTTCATTTCCTCTCAAACTGTTTGTCATTAAATGTAAAGAAAATAATTTTTCTCTTCTCTACTCAAAAACACATCATTAAAAATAAATTTATATTTTAAAAGATAAGCAAAAAAGAAAATGAATTGAAAAATGATTTACTTCTGGAATGAATGATACTTTCAATGATACTGTGTTTTGTAACTCAGTTGGATATTCACTGCTAAAGATTTCTCTCTTTTTTCTCAAATCAAAATCAAAACATAAACTATAAAACGTCTTATTGTTCTTCACTACAAAAATACTACATTTTTTATCTCACATTTAGTTATATAAAACTTATTTTGTATTCCAGTGTTTTCTCGCAAATAATTTCTCTGTTGTACTAAAAGTCTTCTTAAATCCCAAATGATTTCCGATTTTCTTATTTTATTTGAGTTTTTATTTGAAGTTTTGTTATTCAATCAAATGCTGTGACAATCGGTTTGCCTTTAAAAGACGTTTTACATTAAAAGATATACCAATTGATTAAAAGTGAATTACCATTAATTTTATGCCTCTTTTCCTCTGCTTTAATACTTATTTGTCAATAGGTTTAACTATTTCTTACTCTGTGTGAGAAAAACACATTCATTCCTCCACTCCTTATGTTAAACATTGGTTTTTGTCTCCCTTTTGAAATCATTTGTCAGATGTCTAACGAAAATATGCATTAAATTTAGAGCCAAAACATAGCTTAAATTCTTTGAGACTTTACTTTTAAAAAATTCCAATTCTTATATAAATTCATGTCTTAGAAAAATGTTTAATTTTATGTTCAAATGAATTATTGGAAGAAAACTATCTTTTTGTCAATAAATCCAAAATAATTAAACTTTTGGCCCTTTTTTCATTCGTATTAAATAACTGACAAAACATACATTCAATCATTAAAATGAAATCCGATTTTTGATTCTTATATTAAAAAGTGTTTTGATATTGAAAATGAATTTTAATAATAAGTTAATATTAATAAGAATTTTCACTTTAATTAAAATGAAATTCAAAAGTGAAAATAATGTCAAATATGTATTTAATTGTCGGTATTTAATATCTATTCAAAAATATTCTCAAAATTGAAATAAATTTTTTATATGAATGAATGAATGCAAAGACAGGGATATAATACTTTATGTTATAAAAAATTGTACAAATTTTGATAATCAGAGGCTTAAGAGTATAAACCTTTTCAACAAAAAAGAGGAAAAGTTTTTAGTTCTTATGAGATATAAATTGAATTTTTCTTCTCATCTATTCTTTCGTTAAAGAATTAATAGAAAATCAGTCAAAAAATCTTTGTCAAAGGATTTAAGAGATTTCAGTGTCTGTGAAACAGAGACTCTGATAACTATAGTGAGGGAGACTGGCTGTTATACCAGTGCCAGCGACTAACTAGTGCTCAGTCACGGCCAGAATTATTTCTCTTTGCGATAGCTTTTAATATTTAGCACAACATTAGATGAAAGGCCAAATTTGGGAGAGATTTGATGGGAAATGAGTTGATTCGCAAAGAGTTCGAGTCATTAACTATACCATCAAATAGACTGGAAGTCATTCAGTCATCCTATCTGTGCTCACAAAGTACAGCACCAGAATATAATAGTATATATTCCCCCCTTTGCACCGAAAGCGCACTCTATTTCGCACTGAGCGCTCTCTAAGACTCCGTTCATTATATTCTTTGAGAACGGAATTTCTAGAAAAATAGATTCAGTGGACGGGTATCACATTATACGTACGAGCGATGCCCTGACCTGAATCGCATGCGTGTTTCCTATGGCATCGGGAGTTTGAGTGGCAAGACATTCAATGAGATATTGAATGTGATTCTCAATACTGTTGAGATGACTGCAAACAAAACCCCTTATATTCTCACTCTATGTTCTCTTATATCCACTCAATTCAATACAGACTTCGCTTTTCATTTACTGCAAGTCTTTACACAATATTTGAATTAAATGAACAAATATTTCCTTCAAATTAGCAAAAGTTTAATTATATGTTTGAAAATTGAATACAATTTTGTTTGACATTAAAACTTATCATTCGTTAAATGAGAATAAATTTTCTCTTCAAATGCTATTCAAATATTAATATAATATTTTTTCTTCATTTCTTTCAACTTTACTTTTATTGTTATATTACTTGACTTTTCAACAAAACAGTCGTTTATAACAATTTGAAGCAAAACTGTATATAAATCTATGGAAAGAGTTTTAACTTTGTTTTTATTCGAAGAAAACATCAAATAATTGACCAAAAGGCAGATCAAAACCGGCATCGAATCCAAAGGTAAACACAAGACTATGTCATAAATTATATATGTTTTGTTCGTTCAGATATTTGTTGTCTTTATTATAGACTTTGTTTTAAATTGTTTTAAATCCATAAAATATAACAAAATATTGTATTAAATCATATAAAAGGGTAGAAAACAATTTGAATTTTTAATTAATGCGAGTAACAAATAATTTAATAAGACTTTCCTACCTTTCCCTTCACTTTGAGCAACAATTTATTTATTTGTCTTACTTTTCTCAGCCATGGATTAATTGTCTGTTAATTAGTTATATATGAAATAGTAATTCGTTTTTCTTTACCTATTGTTTAATACTTATTCTCACTTTCGGGACATCGCATAACAACTGAGCAGAACCTGTAGTTTATTAGTTGTTGTTTAATATAATGTTATTATATTAAGAATAGAAAAAAGTTTTTCTTTCAATCCAATCATGGCTTTAATCATTGGGCATATTGTGTGTCAATAAAGAAGGGGATAATCAGTTTCTAGCCTAAGCTCTCCCTTCAGAATGAAGCCCAACTTTTGGGGCCAGTCGTGAATTGAGTGATTCCTTATACCGCTATCAATACTATTCAATATAACTAATAATCCCTGAGCTCTGTCTGCAAATAATGAACAAAATTTGCTTTTATATACACATTGAAATATATGTTTTCGTTGGCAAATGGAAAGTATGTTTCAGTCTATAGTTCATCAATAGTTATTCGATAAGTATTAATGAATTAGTGTTCGAGTGATGTATAAAACAAATTAATATTTAGTATTTGTTATCAATTGACGAAAATATGTATTAAAAGGATTTTCTTAATATGAATGAAAAACAACTGAAAAAATTCAATAATAATAATAAACTATAACTTAATATGTTTTTATGTATACCATTTTCTACGGATAGAAAGACTTGACAAAAATGTTTTTAAGCAATTCAATGATACAAATCTATACAGTGTTTCGCTTTAGGGAAATATGAGATCAAATTTCAGAATATTCTTTAACATAATATTCATGATATCTATGGAGAATAAGCACAAATCCCTTTAAATTCATCAAAACTTTTTGTATTATGAAATTTATTTTATAAATTCATAACTCATTTGAAACTAAACTGACATTCATTTTAACAAAAATATTTTAACAAATTTAAAATTCATTATCAGTTCAAAACTTATCCAAAATTCAAAATTAATGATCAATTTTTATTCTATTTTCTCTGATATAACTTTAAATTCATTTCTCAGTTTTGTTTTAAAAATCTCAAAACTCTTATTACATTTGAATGATTAGTATTTAAATTGTGAACCGAAAAGAGAATTGGATTTTAAAATAGTGTATACTTTTTGTTAATATACACAGTATTATAGATATAAAGCTAGAGGTCTATAAGAAAATGAAAGTTTTGAAAATTAGTTTAATAACAAAAGTTCACAACAATTTAAAGTGTTTTCAAATATAAAAACGAGAAAATAAAGAGAATTTTTTATCAAATCAGTCCTAAATAGAGAGAAATATTATAAGAAAATTGAGAGAAAATATACTTTTTGTTCAGAAGTGTATATATATATGTAATGTATTTTTCAATGAGAGAGAGAATTGAAAGCAAATAGAATATAATCTATCGATTATTATATGTTTTTGTGAAAAACTCCCGAACCATAGAACCAGAAATTTCATCAAATAGTGTGAATGTTTGCAAAACTCAATGTTTGGAAATTTTCAATTCTCTCTCTCTCTCTCTCTCTCTCTCTCTCTCTCGCTCTCTCTCTCTCTCTCTCTCTCTCTCTCTCTCTCTCCCTGCTTACGTGAGAACGAGAATCTCGATTCTCGATAAACAGGACGACAACCAAATCGTTTCATTGATTTTTTCAGTGTTGAAGTGAAGACAACATTTTTCATCACTATTTTTCAATCGTCGATACGTTTTATAATATAAGAGATGTGAAGAAAATTTTTGATTCGCGTGAATATAAGCAGTAATACAAATACGATATAATATTTATTGAACAAAAAATATAATAATAAAACTCATGAAAATTCCTCTAAAGAGCCGGATATAATGTATAGAAAAAGTTGAAAATTTTGTTTTCTTTATATTTTTCACTATAAAAGAAAATATATTAAATCCGATCATAAAGTCTTTGCTGAACTTAATTGCATGTATTGTCACATTAATGTCAATCCAATAGTTGTCAAATGCGCTCATCCATGCCATCCATGCCTTCCATGCCATCCATGCCATACATACACATCCAGTGCCTAAGAATAAGTGCATACGATATTGAGCTCTAGAAATAGGAACCTGCGATCAATTGTTCAAAACAAACTGTCAGTGCTTTAAGACATTCTTTATGTGCAAAATATATGGATATCTATATTATTGGTTCCATTTATGACTTATTCATTCAATACATGCATAACAATAACCGTTATATTTGTTGTGTACATGCAATGCCTGGCCTCCCTGTGCTTCCTGTATTACCATATACAATATAAAAATAATCGAACATTTCGTTTATTGATATTTGAAGCCAAAGACAATCCTATGTCTAAATGACTCAAACATTCCGTCCATTCTTATTATATCTGACTTTTCCTTCTGTTATTACAGTTATTACAGCCATTCCTTTCTATGTGCCTATGCTTAATACAACTGGCCATCAATGTAAGACAGGTCCAGACACCAGATCTTTCTCTATTTATCCTTTTCTCTTAAGTAGTCATTCCTTACTCTATCTATTGGTTGACTCTATTGTTCTCTCGTCTCTCAGTTCTACCGCTAATTATATCGTGTTTTTGCTTTTACTATATGTTTAGCTCACTCTTTAAGGTCTCTCTCTCTCTCTCTCAATGTTTCTCTCTCTCTCTCTCTCTCTCTCTCTCTCTCTCTCTCTCTCTCAATGTTTCTCTCTCTTAAAGTTGACTATAATTTCAAAACAGAATCCGATTGAATAGACTGTAAGAGGACTTAAGCGACACATAAGTTAGCGTTCAGTCAGTCTTTGAGTTTGAACAGAGTTTTTAGGATCCTATTAGTTGTGCTAAACAAATCCGAACCCAATATAAAGCAATTTATTACTTTGGAGCAAAAAAAAGGGTTTTAACTATTCTATAAGAATAGGAAGAGTTGGCAACAATGGATCGACAGTGGAATCGATCGTCAATTAAACAACTCATTAACCATTTCATAAGAATTTATTTTCTCTAACCTTTATATCCATGGCTTTAGTCGACAGACATTATTAAGACTTTTCTCAAACACTAAACAAACAGTTAATCAAATGTAAAGTCAAGAGAAATGACTGCAAAATGTGAAGAAGAATTTATTCTAATTGTTATGGAATCTCTATTAACAAAATTGACCTTTTCTTGTGTTTATGGCATTAAAAACACTTTTATATTATGTTTATTAATAGTGAAGAAATATATTCAATAATTAAATGATTTTTATTTCAAATCCAATAAATATTTTGATTGAATTATTTAATGATTATTTGAGAGTTCAATACAGAAGACGTCGTAATCAAATTCACACATATTTTCACCACTTATTTCATCCATGTATTGGACTCTCTTAAAGGGTTCGCCACTTATGCCAACTGTAAGCAAAAATTGGATTAATTTTTCATTAATTATTGGCATAAAATGTTTATAACGAGTGGTGACCATTGGAAGCGTAACTGTGAATCAAATTGAATAAAAAATTGTTTTTTGAAAACATTTTTCATATCACAAACCGTTTTCAAAGACACTTTGTTTCAATTGATATGATTTCGTCAATAACTCCATGCGTTTGATTGTGAGACCCATTGCTGTGAAGCCATCCCTCCATTCACTCGTTTGTGTCTCAATTGAAGGAATCTTAAGAAAGAGCTTAAATAATGGCACAAACATTCTCTTCCAGTTGCTTATATTGATAAAAGGATCAGGGATGGCAGCAATATTTAAATAAATTTTGCCCCCTTTTGATAGAAGACGGTTTAGGTTTTTGAAGACATTCTCCTTATTTGAGATCCAATGGAAGCAATAATTTGAAAATATTAGCGAAACTTTGCCTTCAAGTGAACGCAATTCATGTGACAACTCTTCAAACTCTACCCCAAAGTCTTGTGCAAAATAACTGATTCTATCGTTCGAGTGATTCTGTTTCGCATATGTTATCATCTCTTCGTCGACGTCAATGGCATAGATATGGCCAACATTTAGCTTGCATTCCAATAGCACCGTTAGATTTCCAGTTCCGCAACCAATATCCAAAGCAATGTCAATAATACTAAAAAATTTTCGTTTAAATGAAGTCTTATTTACATAAACATTAAATACAACTTATTTTCCTCTTTTATTTTCTCAATCAATTCATTTCCGTCTCTCACTTGCAATTGATTACACTTTTCGTATTGTTTTGTATTTAAATCCATTTTATTATTTAAATCAATTTTAACTAAATTTCAATTCATTTGAAATTATTAAAAAAGTAAATAATTTTTTTTATTAATAAAATTTTGAAATTAATATTTATTTCAAAATCACTTCATTTTCCATATGTTTTTAAATTGAAAAAAATATTTAAATCATATTTCGTTACGAAAATAAAATGGAAATTTTATTGAATATTCTGTACTTTTTTTTGCCAAATTGATGTGAATTTATACACATATTGAGTACTAATTAAATAATTAGTGAACTTTAGGACCAGTTTTCAAAAAGTCATTCCCAAAAAGCTATATAACCCTGGCTTTAGAGCTCAATTGATTTAGTTTTTTTCAAACACTACACAAAACATTAATTCATTAGTAAAGCAGAGAATAAGCAAAAAAAATAAATAATTGAATTTTTAGGTCTTTTTTAATTAACTCACAAAACAATTAATGATTTCTAATCATTGACTTCTATTATAATTATATGAAATTTATTTACATTTATTACGAAAATTCTCAACTCATTTATCAAACATTTTTTGTTCATTAATCAAAAAACTTTTAGTTAATACTAAAACTAATTCATAATTTCATATAATAACGAATATATAATTCAATCGATTAATTAATGCCTTAAAACTTCTCAAATTAAAGCTCATATTTTTCGGATGATTTCTATTTGGTTTTCTATTATATTTTTTGTGAATTTTCGCAAAACTTTAAAAATATTTCTCGTGTTTTGAATTTGCAAATGAAATACATAATCAAATGCAGAGAAAATATATATAAATTTATATTTTTATTTTTATGCCTAAAAATCTGAGAGAAAGCACACGAATATCACTTTATAAGACCATAAACAAAATCCATATAAAGAAAGGGCAATAAGTTTTCAAAAAATCGATAGGAATTACACAACTCTTAAAGCGAATAAGAAAACATTGAGAGAGAGAGCGAGAGAGCGAGAGAGCGAGAGAGAGAGAGAGAGAGAGAGAGAGAGAGAGAGAGAGAAATTGATACAAAAAAATAAGCGAAAATCTCTAGACTCGAGTCAATCGAGAAAATCAATGGCTTTAAGTCATATAATTTTTTTGGTATCGATTTAAATGAAAATAATTCATTTGATTGAATGAATCGCTTTTGAAAAAAGAGGAAAATAAAGTTAAAGGGAATGTAAGCACTAAAGAGTGCACTAAAGGAAAGGAAGGGATGAGAGAAACTAAACAAAAGGGAAACGAATCCAAAATTTATTCTTTAGTTTTCGTTAGCAAAAAGAAAACGAAAGTAAGAAAAGAGAGTAAATCAGAGCAAAAGAGTGTACAAAATGTGTGGCTAACGAATAGGGTCTGACATTGACATAGCGGGCACTGAAGCAAAAAAACTAAAGCAAAAAATATTTAGAGCCCAATCCGTGACCCAATATATCTCTTATTGAGTAGTCTATTATTATATATACAGAATCATTTTGGCTGAGGGCAAAGACCCCGGGCGTATAACGTCAATATTACATCCATTGTTGACCATAAAAATAGAAAAACAAATCCATTTTCAGATACGATATATTCGTATATATTTTTCAGTCTTTGAGATGAAGTGAAAACCGTTATAATAAACAAGGCTTGCATTTGAGGGATAGCATGAAAATAGTGTCACTTTAGAGCTCATACACTGTTTTTGAGAGGATTTTACACATTTTCAATATCAAAGAACTACTTGTCTTGTAGTGAATTACTGATTGGTATTCATAGAAAACAACTGATTTTATCTCTGATTTTTGTCTTTGATTTTCTCTCTGTTCTGCTATTCATTGATTAAAGTAATGATTATTTGTTTTCGCCGTTGAATAACAACAGCGAAAATTGTATAACAAGTTATTCAAATAAAAGCCAAAACACAGTCCAAACTGTTTTGTGATTGTGTTGAAGAATATAATGAATTCCCAGTTTGAGAGTCAAGTCATTCACAATTAGTCGTTCATTCAAACAATATAGGAATTTGGCTCCAAATGCAGAGTACATAAACAGCAGCTCTGGTATGTCGGCTCTATCGCACCCGCCCTTTTCATACCATTATTAATGCATTTGTTGTATATATCGAGTGGCAAAACTCTGGAGGAATCAAACCGTAAGAAAAATCAGATAAATGTTTCTCTAAAGGCTTTATGGTTTATGAAGAGAGAGAGAGAGAGAGAGAGAGAGAGAGAGAGAGAGAG
>JAQIXR010000106.1:0-51742 GCA_034700825.1 Quadroppia sp. Gr-Ori-00064 | reverse complement strand
TCGTTTCGCTTTCTTAAGCACTTTTTTCCCATTGAACTCTATGAGTAAAAAGTGCTTAAGAAAGTGAAACGACTGTATATCTTTTGATTGTTTTGAATAGAGTTTTATTTTTGTTTAAACTGATTCTTAGCCCTCAGAGGAAAATGAGGGAAAATATTATATCATATCTTATGATAAAAACAACACAAACTTATTTTGCATGAGTTTTGCATTTTTTCTTTGAACGTCTGATGACTTTATAAGTACTTCTAATGAATTCTGAATCCAAACAATTAATCGTTTGATGTTCTTATGAAACATAGATATTCGTGACGTAAAGAAGTCTTCAAATTATATTCATAGCTCTGTTGTACTTAATGTTCAAAATATAAGTTTATCTTTTATATAAGATTCTGGATCTCTCTCTCTCTCTCTCTCTCTCTCTCTCTCTCTCTCTCTCTCTCTCTCTCTTAAAAAAATCATATATTTTGCATATGGTTTGCATTTACATATGAAAGACATATATTTGAAATTGTTTGAAATATTCTGATTTGCAGCGAATGACTGAAAGACTGAATAGCCGTTCAATCGACTGAATTGAGTCTATTATAGTCGTCGCCAACTATTACTCCACTATTATTTAGACGTCTGTTATTAAGGCGTTGAATCACATTATTGGCCTAAACAACACATTTTATAAAAGCATTTTAAGGCAACCCTAAGGCAAATGAGTTGAACTTTTTGCATACGTTTTGCATACGAGCCAATACTCCGGCACAAAAAGAAAACATTTCTCTATCAGTATTGGAATCACATATATCTATAGCAGTAAAACATTTTCGGTTTTAATCTTCAATAGTGTTTGAAATACTGTATAAGCATTGCATGCAATGAAAACAAGGATCCAAATTCAAAACTACCAGCGCCTGAACCGGCCTTCGCTTGGAGTCTGCATTTCTATGTAATTATTATAATTTGTTTCTCTCTTACAAAACAGTGAAACATTGCTCACGCTTTCCAAAGGGTCCAAATTGTGGACTCCTATCGAATGGCCATTTGATGATCGCTAACGAAAGTGGGCTCTCATTAAATGGCTTCAGAGTTGAGAACATGACTTATATATCATGAATGCAATCATTTGATATTTTTCAGAGTAAATAGCATTTCATTGCCTTTTCTTTACATATCATATAAAAGGGATATTTCTTTATCTCAAACTCAAGAGAATTCAAGAAACGGTTAATTATTATTATTTGATATAAAGGCGGAGAAAATACATGTAATGATTGAGACCAGAATTGAAGGCGTATTGCATTGTTTCTCAGCCTCTCTTATGGGCCACAAATTCAACATAAAAAACTATATCTCATAACAAATAAGGCATTGCTTTAAGCGATTCAAATAATTATTTTTATTTTCACTTTTTTCTAAACAAGCATTGATTTGTTCGGAACAGTTTTGAGGAGGAGTTGTATGGCTTGAAATCAAAAGCAATTGTATATAATATTGAGAAACATCTCATAAATTGTTTTTCTATCTTTACGACCATTACATCCATTTATAAAATCTGATTAATATTTATTGAAAAATTGAATAACATTTGAGACCATAACTAATATTAGAGCTCTTTTTATGATAATCTCTTTCAGACAGAGAGCTAATGGTTTTGCGAAATGAAAACCAATTCAATTAAGACTTTATTTAGCGATTGATTACAATAACCGATTAAGTGATAAATGATTGAATATAACGATAAACAAAATTTAATATTAAATCATTTTATGGATTTTTCTCAAACAAATTCGTGAACTTTTCATGATTAGAGGCCCGGCTCAACCTATTTCATGGAAGGAATTTATTCAAAAACAAGTTATCATTTGATAGATTTGTTTCTAAATATAAACTTAAGTTTTTCTCAATTATATGATTGAAAACCAAATAAACAAAATCTTTTATATTGCAAATAATATAAAAAAAACTGAAGTTTTTTGTTCTTATTTTCTGAAATAATAATAGTTTTATCAATTCTATGCATATATACGATATTTGTTTGAATATATGATTACTGTATTTTGATTTGAATATTTCTGTTGAGTTTTTGTTACAAATATTAAACTCAATTAAAATTATTTTTCAAAAGATAAGAAGGTTTTGATTTTGTATATTCTCTCAGAATGTCTAAAAAGTCTTTGATTTCTTTTGCATTTAATTTGTGAATATCTTTTTTCATAACTATTTTAGTTTTCAATAAATTTTTTGTTCTTTAATTTGACTTTAATTTTATATTCGAAAATATTGGGTGTTTTTATGCCTGAGCAAAAATTAATACATATCTGTGCTATTATTTAATGCGAAAGACTTGAAGTAAATGCAAAAATCAAATGATACAAAGATAGCAAAACTCACGTAATTTCATATAAACGTATCATTAGTTATACATTGAATGACTTCACATATGTTTGCATTCAATACAATATTATTAAAATATATTCTCGACTTTGAATTGTATTCATTCAAAACGTGAACATTCACTCAAACTATCATTCAATTTACGCAAAACTCATAACATATTTTGTTTTATAAATAAAATAAAATTTTCAATAAATCGGGAATTCTTTTAGACTTAACATATTTTTGATGTTTAAATCAAAATCAATAATTGTTTCGTGAAATGAGTAAATAATTTCAATTCAAGACCACATAAGACAGAAAACATTGACATTTCATTACTCAAAGAGTGAACAGAACTTTCACTAATTTTTTACTCTATTTTATATGTAATAAAAAGCATAACTTTTGTGAAACGATAACGTTATATGAGTTCATTCGTAGTGCAAATAACATATAAAACTTTGATGAGATTTTGTATTAATATTTGATATCAATTCTTAAGTTAAACAGAGGTTTACTCAACAAATAGACGAGTGTTTTAGAAAATCGAAAAAACGTTTCAATATTTGATTTGTTTTGCAATAATATTATGGCTTTGAAGTCATTTTTGCCTTTTTGCTGA
Organism: Quadroppia sp. Gr-Ori-00064; assembly: GCA_034700825.1. Taxonomy (NCBI): domain Eukaryota; kingdom Metazoa; phylum Arthropoda; class Arachnida; order Sarcoptiformes; family Quadroppiidae; genus Quadroppia; species Quadroppia sp. Gr-Ori-00064. Next base: position 48,750 of record JAQIXR010000106.1, on the reverse strand, counting down.
GCACTGGTATGCAATTGAGATGATATTGCATTGAAATAACATTGAACAGCACTCAACCCAATTGGAGAGAGCATTGAGTGTGTGATCAATTGAATAATTGATGCCCACCTGAGCCGAGCCTAACCTAAAACCACTGAAACTAACTGTAAATAATTCGATGCTTTCTATCATTGCTATCATTACTATCGTTGCGGTTAAAGACGTTTTGGGTTCACTTTTAACTCAATTAAACTATAATTGAATTTATGTTTTTTTGCAATCATTTGATGAAATGTATTAAATCAAGAAAATTGTTTTGCTATCAAATTGTTGCCAAAAATATTGCTCTTTCACTCAAAACAATGATTCAGAGCAAACACATTCACAAATTGTGCGCCGATTTAATACAAGAACTCAAATGATTTTGAGTCAAATCCCAGACATAAACCCGTCTAACAGTGTTGAGCTCAACGTGAATGGTGTCGACCTCTCGTGTCCACAAACACAACGATTCAACAAATTCATAGCATTTGCCAAAGCATTGATTTCTTCAAATAATGAAAACTTTTTTTCTCATTCATCGATCGAAACAATCAATAGTGAAATGCATTTATATTTTGATTAATTCACTTAATTTCAAACTTTTTTCACAACGTTTGGAACTGGCCTTTAATATGATTAATGTTTGCTATGAATAGCAATACAATCGATAAGTTTCTGCTATTGAGCCCCATATGAGTGCCTTATGACTACTGTATAACCAAAAGCATAAACTTCTATATTATTTAATTAATTTATTTGCAAACCATTGAAGGCATAGGAAAAGCACTTTTTGTTGATTGCATTCAACACTTGAATAGCACTCGACTTATGGCTAAATGAGTCCAAAAGTAAGAAAATAAATGCAATCGAAAAAATATTTCGAATAAAACAAACATTACTTTTGGTTTTAATTAGTTTAAAAGCAGTTATAAAAATAATTACATTTTATAACATATTGAACACTAATGCCTAGAATAGCAACACCTAGAATAGTATTCAGCGATTTTCATTATTTCTTACTAGTTGTGAAACATCACAAATCAGTTTACATGACTTCAAACACAATACAATCGACTCATTCTTCCGGTTATTCAAAGGAAAGGAAGACATGAAAAGGCATTAAACTCTAAACCCTTTTCTAATTCAAAAATCGTATGAAAAGTCAAAGAAATTGTAAGTGTTTTGTGATTCTCAATGAAGTTTGTGTAAGTGTTTGTGCAAGGGCATTCAATCAGAGAAGTTAGATTTGATAGATGTTTATCAATACGAAAGTTATTCTTCATTTGTTAAACATTAATACAATTGAATTGATTTATATTTAATTAATTTCTATTCAAAACACAATTCAATGATTGAATTAAAAAAAATTAATTTATTTTCACTTTCAATATATGTATTGAATTCAAAGGATTTCGTATTTTTCAATTCTTTTAGTCAAATATTGTTTACAGAAAGTACGTACGTTTTTCTCAGAACCCCCTAAATTCATGCATACGCTTCCCACCCTCCTCTCCCTCCCCAAACATTCGTACTGATTAAATACTCCCTAAATGTTCCTGAATTTTATAGGGTGTGATTTGTATGGAATTATTAAATATTTGATTTAAAATTTTTAACAATTAATCACTTGATAACAGATTGTTTTTGATTATTCAGGGTATAAATGAGTTTGAATTTTAATCTAATTATCAATTCGTGACAATTCATAATAATTCAAATTTCACTATTTTTTGACAAAAATAAATTTGTTTTTTTCAGAGATTTTGTAATTTTTAAAAATATTAATCTCAAAAAAAGTGAAAAATTGATAAGAATTTTAATAAATCTTACAATTAATTGCTTTTATATTTGTTTTGTGAATAAAAATTATCAAATAATGTGAAGTAAATTATATAACAAATTATCAAAATAAAAAATTAATAATAAAAAGAGTATTCATTAAGAATTGAGATATTTTGCATTGCGTGCAATGGTTTGAAATCACACCTAAAATTGATTTCATTATTTCAATCAACTGATGGTCTGATAGGAACAGGAATTTTTCACAACCCGAGTATTATTTGATTTTAATGACATTTTTGCAACTTTTGATATTTTTCAATTATATCAATAATGTCTATATATTGAAGAATGCATTCAAAGAGTGAAAAAACACTTAATGTATTGTCAAAACGATTACACAATTAGTCCATTCGTCCAAACAATTGGATATTATATGAAAGGGAGTTGTCTTTAAAACTGCATTTCAGTAACGAATTGTCATATTATAGACACTATATTACAAGTGATAAGAATTAATATTAACAAAATATCACTGAATATAAGCAAACATTTTTTGTGATCGCGTGAGTGATTGCGTGAGTGAGTGCTTGCGTGAGTGATTGCGTTAATTACAAGTGAATGCAATGCCAATTGAGCTCTAAATTGAATGTAACGTTCCTTAGCATTGGGTGGAGTATAGCAAAAATGATTGATAAGGGGTCACTTAAATCATATATTAACTCAATTGGACCTTAAGGTAGTGTCAGTCCTGTTCGCCAAATCCATTAACCGATAAGTTTTACAAATATATACAATATTTTGTTGTCCTTAAATGCAATGCAATCGATGTCTCATTAGAAGCGAGATATGTATGTATTTTTGCACTCTATCTGTCAGTTCCAAACATTTGTCACAGTTTTTGCACTTTTAAAGTAAGCAAAAGAATAGCAAAAGGAATTCATTTCAATATTATCTTCAAATTTGAAAAGAAGTTTTAAAAGTTTTTTTGAATAATATACACAAAAGTGTGTGTTTTGCACATCAATGAGTTGTTGTGCTCTTCTCTTTCACTACATATTAGGGCCTAATATCCAATCATTACTTGAATCGAGTGCTCTTCACAACTATTTACTTAAACTATTCTTGAGTTTTCAAATTTGAAAAATTGTTTGCATTTTTCGTAATAAACATATTTTTTATTCATATAAAAGCGAATGAAAGCTCTTTTAACGTAATAAAAATGATCTGTTTTTTCAAAATTAAGTATCAAAACAATGTTTATGTCAAACAATTAAAGCCAAGTGCTCACATCCCTGAGCCTCATCCCTGAGCCTCATCCCTGTGTCGCATCCATTTGCGAATGTTGACAATCAAATAACTTTTGATATAATTTGTGAAAAAAACATTAATTTATATTTAGATGTGTTTTGTTTCCACTTTAGTCATGTCTTTCACTTTAAACCATTTGAAAAATGACTTTCAATGCAATCAATGACAACATTATGTGCAGAGAAATAACAAATAATTTTTCCCAAATCATACCATTGGAAAGTTTGTTGGGTTTTGTTGAGTGAGTTTTCTTTCCTGTTCTTATACACCACTCCATTATAGGGTGACTTTGCCTATGCTGTCAATACTGTTACAGTGAAGCATCACAATTAGAGCACAGCCATAAGAGCACAGCCCTAACAAAACCTTAACAACTGCTACAACTTGTATGATATGAAGAGGAAGTTAAGGATTACTCTGTAGTCAAACGATGACATTTTTAGTGACTTAAAGTACCAAAACTTACTCTCAATTAGTTATTATGTGATATTTTGCAGATTTCTTACTAATTGTTGTCTCGAACCAATCACTGGCTCTTCATGTCTAACACTTTCACTGATTAACAGATTATATATTCATTTTTGTGATACATGTTTTCAATGTTTCACATGTTTTTAGTCATCATTTGAGAAGTTTTTAATTTTTTGTCCAACAAGATATATGTCTCGTTTTTATGGACGAAACCCAGGCGTTGCTCTCAGTGCTCATCTCTAATGATTTACTGACCAAACGTAACGGGAGGTCCGACTGCTTCTGGAGCCATAGGGACTTAGTTTACACTCACTTCAACTTCAATTAGTTTTTGCTTCACTTCAAACAGTATTATTAGATAGCAATGGGTTTTGGGTTAACAAAAACCAAATGAATCGTTGAATACTATTTGTCAAACCGTGTCATACAATCCAATGTCATTTTAGACTTTAATTATATGACACCAAACAGTGGTTTCATATGATTGAGATATTCTGTAAAAATTTGTGCAATTATTGTAATCAATTGTTCAGATTGTGATCCGAAAAATAAATTTAATTTTTTTAATTGATTTGTTGTTTGGATTTTAAAAATGTAAATCTTTTTGGTCCACAACTCAGTGTTGGTCTCAGTATTGAAAGCAATCGAAATAATCGTCTCTTTTATTACTTGAGAGCAAATCAGACATAAGTAGACAACAGTTATTCTCAAAACTGGAGTTTATAACCAAGTATTATGAGACAGATCATTACATTATGGCATTGCATGTGAGGTATTGTTTGAGTATTGAACAGAGAATTCAAATTGAGTGACAAATCCGATTGAAAAGCAATTTGAAAGGAAAGCCTAATCCTCTAATGGCATACAATATGACTATTCATACAAACCTATTGTCATTTCAACTCGTAATCCATTATCAAAATATACCTGTTTTGTCAAAAAGGTCATAATATACATAGTTTTGGCCCATTTTTGCCCAAATCAATCAATATTATGTTCTACTGTTTAGCTGTGATTATGGCTCTGCCCTTATGTCAGGCGCGTGTCATGTGTTGTGCCCAACTTCTGGTCATTATTTTGATAGCAATAGTAAGTGAAATACACATTGACTACAATTTTTGCATTAAATTTCATTTGTTATTAAATAAAAAATATTTAATTAAATGCAATAAAATCACAAAATAAGCACAAAATAAGCTCAGAATACTTTTAATATACATCTCAGGAATACAATAATTATTACATAAATGGTTGAATCAATTCGTGATTAATTCAAAAACAAGATTTGGTTTCATTTCTCAGCCTTTTATCAGAAGAGAAAAATATTTATTAATACTAATGTGTATATAATATACGAATATTTGAGTGAAGATATGCTCTGACAGCAGACTATCTCAGTGTATGGCTTCAACTGTCAGTTCGCTATTAACACTATAATTAATCAACTCTTATAACATAAATTGCATTTCATTTTATCGCTTTTAATGCCTTATTTTTTATATATTTATTCAAATGAATCATTGAATTTAAATTCAAATAACGTGGGATTTGATTAAACGATTGTTATCTATAAATTCAATTAAATATTTCTTTAAAATTATTTAATAAGTGATAATTACAAAGAAAAAACTCATTTTCAGTTCATATACACAACAGTCAATGATTTCTATCTATTTTTAGTCATTACTCAAATAATTTTAGACAAAATACGAATGAATGGATTTTTTAAATAACATTGATTTCAATTCAACCATTGCTTTAATATTTCAAAAATTGTTTTAAGTATTCTATAAATAGATTCAATGAATTAAAGCTCATTTATTGGTAAGTATTGAAGTCTGAAATATTAAATGTTTGAACAATTATCTAATGATTGTCTGAATATTTGATAGCAAAAGTCCGGGTATTTCTAATTAGAGTATGTATTGAATCATTGAAAACCTATTGAAAAGCGGATGAAAGATATTTAGAGTCTCTTCAGAATTAATTGCCAGAAAGTGCTGTCAGTTGTTGTCGATTGGGTTGGCTTTAAATAGACGTTAGGGTTGAAAATGAGTGAAAATGAATGCTATTGAGAGTCACTGCCTGTGTGACAGTAGGCCAGGGATCAGTACAACTGTATGTCTGGTTACGTCTCTCACCAAACAGTGGATGCGATGCCATTCATGTCAACGCCATTCCAATGATACAAATGTGAAGCAAATGCTTGAGATTTGACGTAAAGTTTCAATAACTAATCAATCGATTCATTCATGTCATCAAAAACATTGCATTTTCTCATTTGAGTCCAAATATATTTGTCTAAAGTTATTGAGTTTTGATTATTTGAAACAAAAAAGTTAATTTTACACTCAATTTACAAATATTCTCTTCTTCTTCACAAATATCATAATCATTGAGAGCACCCGAATATCCAGGGGGGGTATATAAAGGGATATATGGCTGGCTTTAGGAAATTGATGTCATCCGAGCCATACATGAGCTGATCGTCTTTCATAATCACTTTTACGGCCACTTTTCGACCACTTGAAGAGGAATTGAGTACAGGGCTGGCCTGGGATGTGTTGGTTGGCAGCATTTGTAGGGCTGTATTGCCCGCCTGTATCATCAACTCGTGTTGCAATTGCTTGCGTTTAGTCTTATATCTTCTGTTTTGAAACCTGTTATTCAATTATATGTTTTTATTATAAATTATAATTCACTTCAAACCAGAATTTTTGTGTTTAAACGAAACTAAAAAATATAGTATTAATAAAAAACTATATTATCTATAAGTTATCGATATGTTTGCAATTGTCCTCATTGTTAATAATGGTTAAAAACTCACCAAATTTTAACCTGAGTTTCAGTCAGTTTGAGAGCTGAAAGAAATGTTGAGAAATAACGATAAAAACTATTGAATTCATTAATAAAAAAAATGCAATTAATGAGAAAATATGAAATTAACGCAAATTGCATAATAGGTAATGTATTGATAATGCCTACCCTGTGCCAAATCGGCTCTTTCAGGACCGCTCAGATACCTCTGATGACTGAACCGTCGCTCCAACTCATAGACCTGTGCGTGAGAGAAGGCAGCCCTCGACCGCTTCTTCCGCGGCTTATTTATTGAGTTTTGACTCAAATGAATGCTATTATTAGTCGCCGAATATGTGTTGTTATTATTGCAAACACTACTAATCGATGACATGCTTTTGCTCTCGAAATCTGAGTTGAAATTCAATATTATTTTACATCAATAAATGTATAATAAAAATATCGTCGGTTTATAGCAATCATAACTTCTGTATTAATACCTGAGCTAAACATTCATTGAATAATTTTAGAGGAATTTTAAAATTTTTAAATTACTTTACATTATAGGACATGAAATTCATTTGACTCTCATTTCAATACAATGTTTTAATATATTTCTATTCAAATAAAATTATTTTCAAATTTGTTAAAATGAGAAGCAATTGTATGTCAAATAATTTCATAATTTTTGTATTTTATATTTCGAAATGTTTTTCAACTTTTAATTAGATATTTAAAATAACTCAAAATTTATCTAAAATTGAATTCATTATTACATACTTTGAAGACCATCTTTGATTAGCGTCGGGGGTGTGGATCCTAACCATGGATATTGTGAAGTATAAGGCAGAGGGGGTGGTCTGTGTGTGGGCACTCGTATGGCAGACGCCGGGCCTGAGATGTGATTGAATGGACTCATTGACGTTCGGTGTGATTGACATTTGGAATCGGGAGATACGGGAGAGGGATATGATATACCATTGGTATTGTGCTCTGTTGAGGGACATTGAGAGCACAGGGACGACGGAAACTCAGATTCTTCTTGAGAAGTGACACCGTTTTGATGGTTCTTATTTGAGTCACTTTTGGCTTCTAATAACCGACTTATACTGAATGATAGTTTCGATGGTTTACCACAATTGACGGAACCGTTTGGTGGCACAAGAGGTGGGGAAAGAGGTTCTCGTTTTGGTGATTGAGAGACATCTTCGTCATCGTCGTTGATGTCAATACTGACGTCAGAATTAATAGGACTCGAAGACACTGATCGCGGCATTGAGTCCGAAGAATAACTTTTGACCATTTAATACAATTTTATAATAATTTTTTTGAATTACATAACAATTATGAGACCAAATGATTGGATCACTTTTGATGTCCACTCAGAGTTTCTATCGTTTGGTAAACTTATATAATATGAGATCACTTTCAATGAATACTTATTTGCGAAACAAATCAAATGCAAAAATTGTTGAATTAGTTGTGAATTAACACTCAATTCCCGATCACATCTCAATTGAGTATATCTTTAACTCCAGACTCACAACAGTTCCAAAAGTCTGGCCAAAAAAGCTATTTCGCTAGTTTTGGACAGCCTTTTGAAGGAGGAGTTAATGTCGTCTAATAGTGTTTGAAGTGATTGCAAGCATTTAGTGTAGACTCCAATTGGTTGCACAGCTTTGGCTCCAGTTATACAGTCCGATCCACAAAAGCCTTTACATAGAGGGTAATACAGTAAATTATATTTAAAAGTAATATTTTTCAATAAATTTCAATAAATTAGATTTTGCTATATTTTGAATAGGCATTCAAATCACTAAATTATTTAACATAATTCAACTAAGTCTAAATCAATTTCAAATACACTTTTGTATTATTTTTTAATTAAAAACAAATCTATTAAAACGAGTATATAATGAGCGTGGATTGTATGCTCTCATAGACCCTAACGTTATTGTATGTAAAGGCTTTTGTGGATCGGACTGTATATCTATAGATTTAATTAACAATAAGTAATACAAACGCAATCAAAATAAATATATTTAATTGCAAAACGTTTTATTGAAAGTACTTTTCAATATAAGAAATTCAAATATTACACAAACATTATTCCATAGCTTATATTCAGTACTAACTGTGCAAGGTGATATCGTTTTTTAGTCGGCCTTACATATCAGTCCTTCGTCTGTCTATTATTGCCATCCCATTCCATATTGAAAGCATTTGTATAAATATTTTGGTCAAAACAAAGTGCAATTAAGATCTTATGAGTCGATAGTGTTTGAATACATTCAATAAATGCCATTAAATATGAATTATGTTATGTTTTGAAGATTGGCGTCAATTATGACAACAAAGCTCAGAGCTATTTATTTAATCTTACTTTCCTCTTTATTATCACTACCAGTGCTCTCTCTCTCTCTCTCTCTCTCTCTCTCTCTCTCTCTCTCTCTCTCTCTCTCTCTCTCTTCAGGTGTTGTTGTCTCTTCTCTTCTCTTCATAAGGTCTTAAAATTTATTAGTTATGAGTTAATGATTAGTCGAGTCTTTGAGTCGTGTTTACAATCATATGAGTTATGAGTAATATATGGGAAACCAGTTTCGGTTGTGACCAGTCTTTACACCAAAGACTTTCAACTTTTTAAATATGATATATGTCTTGAAATCATCGCTTTATCGCAATAATCGCCACTCTATATGACATCTCGCAATGCCTCAATTTTTGCCTACAGTGCTTAATACCAGTGCCCACTGTCATTGCCACTACTAGTGTTACTATTGAGGAATGTCTTATCAGTAATGTCTGAAATGAAGTGAAAAACGAGATCTTTTCTCGACTTAATTAAACACATTTATTATTATCTTTTTGTGTGTTTTTTAGCAATTTTTCAAATTATAATTCATTTGAATCTTAATTAATAAGAAATATATTTCAAAGATTTAATACCTGATTAGGGGTTCAAATTAGTTCTGAATCCGGTTTTTATTATGTTTTGAGTCAATCGTCAAAATAAACAAATGTTTCACTCATTTAGCGATAATTTGCGCACAAATTGTCGGCGAAAGCCTTAAAGCCTTAGCTCTTCAATGTCTGAGCAATTGATTTGGTTTACAATTGACACAAACATTTAGTAATGATTCGACAGACAGACAGTTTGTATGGTTTGTACGGTTTGCATGGTTTGCACCGTTCGCTAACTCAAGGCACTCATAGGGACTCAACTATCCTTATTGTCACTTCCCTTCCAGTACTGCATCCGTCGTCCAGAAAGAAAAGCCGCGTTCGAGTGCCTAACGAAGTGAATAAAGCTATGCCGTGTTAGGGCTGTTGGGTCTGTGAGGCCTGTTATTAAAAGCCATTTACCCATTAGTGAAAGCATTACAAGCATTATATGTGTTCCTGTTTTAACTGCTTATTCTCGAGCACTCATATCTATTGGTTCCGTTATGTGTGGTCTTGTGCTCTCCAATCATCTCCAGCACTGTCGCCAACGCAGCGAAGGATCGGATTGCGGACTAACACAACACCACCGCTCAGTCCGATTCCAAAGACACCATTAGAAATGCCACCGAAGAATGCAATGACAGCTCTACTAATGTTTTTTTGGATCGTTTGAACGGATTCTCACTTTTAAGATACATTATCACTCAGTTCGGGGGTAATACACAAGGGCAGGGGTTTTGCCTTTTTATAACATTTCACTCAATTTCAAGTAAAACATAAAACGAGAGAAAATCAAAAGTGATTTAAAAGTGATTTAATTGGTTTTGGTGTAAATTATAAAATCGTTTCAAACCCCCTGTGATGTCTGTTCTGGTCATCTCTGCCTCAAAGCTAATGATATTCAATACCGATATCTGACTAATGCCTACTTAGTTATGAAGGTTTTGTTTTTACTTCTGCTGCCATCCCAGCCATCCCTGCCATCTCTGGCAACCTTACCATGCAAGCCATCTATGCAACCGATGCCATGCCTTTCCTAAGCCTCCCTTTCCCTCCATCACATCTTATTATTGGCGGCATTTCAAACACAAAATGCTCTTAAATACACATTAAATGTCTCTTCAGTTTATCTTAAGTCACATTTATTTTGAGTCATTGTTTATACCGAAAATTCTTTCGGATTGCTATGAATGTCAAATGTTTGTCTTTGACTTTTTAAGGGGTTTTCAATATGAAATCTTTAGTTCAAAAATTCTTTACTTTTTCAATAGATTGCAAACTAATAATTAAATTGAAATTTAAAATGAAATGATTTTTATAAATATTATAAATAATAATCAGATCAATGAACTCATAAAACATTAATAATATTTAATTTTCATTCAAAACATTTTCCTTATGTTTTCAATCCATTAATGACTTAATTATCAAATAAGTAATAAATTAAATTAAATTAAAATAAGACTCAAAATCACACTTTCCTATCAAAACACGAGATATTGGATGACATGAATCAATGCATTCATTGAATAGAAATAAAATGAGTTAAACATTTTGATTCAAAAGAGATTATCTTTAAAATTGAATAACAATTATTGAATTCATAATTAAATATCATTAGAATATCATTGATGAATGCCTTCATTGAATGGACCAAGATAACTAATAATAGCTGTTAAAGAAATTCAATGATTATTCAATTCTAGCAAAATATATCAAAATTCTATTCACACAAAATCAGTAACAATTGTTTGCTCAGAGAGTGAGCTCTAAAGGGATAAAATTGTTATTCATTTTAATAATAATTTTTTTATTCAATTTTCATAATTAATGACATTTTATATTAAATATAATTGAAATGACTTTAATTCAAATAATGATACAATACTTTAAAAACCATAGGATCTGTACATTTAAATCAAACACTCTATGAATAATATGAATGAAATGTTCTTAAATATTTTGAAAAATTATATACAAAAACATTTAATAAAATAAATTAAATCATTAACAAAGACATAAATTTCAAAGAAAATATCAAATAAATTATTTATTTATGTTATTTGACTCAAAAATTATATTTATTCAATAAATTTCAAAATTATTTTAATCATAAAAAATATTATAAATAATAATAAATTCATTGGATTTGATGTTTTGTCTCTAAATATAAAAAAAAAAGTTATTTATTATATTTCATAATACTTTATATAATTAAAAACACATTTTCTTCGTTTAAATTAGAAATTATTTCACAAAATAATAAAATGTAAACTTTTTTTGCATTCAATTCAATCAAATATAAACTCTTTTACAGTATTTATTTAATATATTTTTGTGTTTTATTAGAACAACAATTTCTATAATAATTACCATATCTTAAGAAATAATTTTAAGTCATTTATCAGTGATTTTTCATTATTCATAAAAATTAAATTTAAAATTCATTATAAAATTTAAATCAAAATACATAAACAAAGATTTCATTAACACTTATTTATTTATTAAATAAATTGACTTTTTTTGCAAACTATCATAAAATGAAACGCTTTTTGAAATTGTTTTGGTGTTAAGCAATGAATTGCAGACTTTTGTGACATAACTGAAAAGCCCCAAAAATTGTGAGATGAATACAAAGAGAAATGTAGTCCACTTTAGAAGGTTAGACAGTATGGCATTTGTTGTCCCTAAAGAGCTGCCCTTCCTCTCAGAGCCACCACTTATTGTTTACGCAATACTAAGACAAATGTGTAGTAAAGTCTAAAAACTGATTCAGTGATTCAGGTGTTGTAGAGTAGATGTGATCCCAGAATAGTCTGAGTAAACAAATAATGGTTTCCTTATCGATAACTATGTAGTGTATTGTCTATTGTCTGTCCAAAAGAGGAAAGTCTGCAAAAGCTGTCATTTGCTGCCATTAATTAAGAGCGAACGTAAAGCAGATTTCGACTACCTTTGAAAGAGTGGCAGAAAATGGGTTCACAGTAGGGGACGGGTAGGGATTCCACAGAACAGGCGAAAGCAACAGATCTGATAGAATGCTTGGAGCCCAACCAGAATCTACTCTCGCTTTCACTCTTTGGCACCAAAAATACAACTCTTTAGTCGGACTACTCTTTGTGTTTAATTTCAACTCAAATATTATCTAAATTTAAATATAATTTTTGCTTATATTTAATTTCTTCTAAAATTCTGTCTTAAAAACATTGATTACATGACTTCCGCTCCAATTGATTGGCTTTTCTGGTAATTACAAGAGGTTTACAATTATTCACAAAAGCTTACAATTTTTTTTGTAAACAATAGAGAAATAAAACAAAGATTTTGTTCAAATGTTACCAAAATATATCATAATTGAAGTCTTGTATTGAATTGTTTTGTCCAAAACTATTGATATGAGAATAATGTGTATAATGAAGAGGGGGTTTATTTCCTGCTCTTCCCTCCCTAACCACCACTGGAACAGACAGACGGCGCGGAAATTGATTCATTGGAACTGATTCTTCTTTAGTCCTCAATGTGTTTGTATTAATGCAATCATTGACATCCCTTTCACTTCTTTGTCGTTTGCATTTATATCTTCTATTCTGAAACCTGTGATTAAAGTCAGAATCAGTTTAAATACAATTGACTTAATCTATAATAATTTGTTAGACAATAAATATTTTGTTAACTTATAATATTATTAAGAATTAATTGCTGATTAAAAGTAATTAATATTCGATAAAAATATAAAAATTATTCAAAATATTTATAATTATTTTTCATTCAATAATGTAATATAAATTGAAATAAAACTATTTTTGTACCAAATTTTTATTTGAGTTGAAGTTAACTTCAATATTATTGCCAACTCTTCTCTTTCGGACGCTTTAAGTGAAATATTTTTATTATTAATGTTTTAGTTTAAAGTAATTCAATTGTATTGAGAAATACCCGAAAGATATCTTTGTTGTTTGAATCGACGCTCGAGTTCGTGGACCTGAGCCTAAAAACAATTATTATTCGGTATTAAAATAAAATATTTCGTCAAATGTTGGCAAACCTGAGAAAATAATACCCGAGGTTTACGTCTAGCTCTTGGTTTTGTACTTTGGCTCTGAATATTTGTCGATATTTCGCCATATTTTTCAATATTTAAATTTATTTTCTTATAATCATTGCATTGATCTATGGTTTCGTTCTCTGAAAGACATTTTCATTATTTGTTTTATAATTAATTTTCATTCAATCAATACCTGAAATAATGTCATATTTTGGTAGCATTTTATTCACATTTTGTACTTCAGAATAATCTTTATTATTATTTGAAACCGCAATCGATGTCTGCAACTGATATTTACTGGAAGTAGTGGTGAAGGGATGGAAACTATTGGCGAAGAGATCTTCGCTATTGTTAGCAATTCTCGTCAATTCGTTTAATTGGTTTCTTGTATTCGTTTGAATTTGTTGACTGTTGTGACAAATGGGGAAACAAAAGTTGGAAAGACTTTGGACGTGTGGAGACATTATGGAAGTCATGTTCAACTGATTGAATGCCTGAGTCGGTGTCGGCCAGTATTGCATCTGAACGTCATTTGGATTACCATTGATTGGGTTTGAAGTGAGGTTTGCATTGCTTTGCGTTTCGTTATATTGGGGTTGAGTCTCATTGACTACTTGTGAGGAAAGGGTGAATTCGTCGAAATAATTGTTCGAATGTGAATGAAGTGCCAATAAATTCAAATGTTCAACACTGGTGTCATAAGTGCCCCTTTGGGTTGCCATGTCTTGTGGGCCAGCATTGAATCCGATGGCACTGACATCCTTGGCCTCTAAAGGCACAGTCTGTCCACTTGTCTGGTAATTGAAGTTCGCTTCATACAAATGACTCATTTCGCACAACTTCTTGACTTAACTCTAAGTGAGAAACAATTCATTATAATTGATGTGTTAATAACACTTCACTTTTCACTCATTCTTGTGATAGACTTCTTCTTAAAAAACAAAACAATTTTGTTCTTCAAATTGCGAGCAAATGATTGCAAGACTTGAATCGATGGAAGCATAAGAAGTATTGGTAGTGATAGAAGTGATTGATTCCATCAGAGATGAGATAACAATCCATTGAGGTCTCACTCCTCCCACAATCACTCGTTGGTTCCTCTCTTTTACATAAGAATCAGTGAAATCATTGTCTGTTATCCAATCTATTGTATGATAACTGCAATGCAAACAAATATTTACATTTCATTTACATATAATTCTATATTTGTTTCACACATTTGTTCAGACATTTGTTATGCGATTGTAATTAAAAAGAGAAAATGTGAATCAAAGTCAATGAAGAGGTGAGAAGATGTTGAGCGCACCTAAAGTTGGTGTAATGTTTAGCTTTAGATTAGTCTCTAATGCAGGGGTTGGTAGATGTTTGAGATGAAACATGAGCCCAACCAGTGATGGGCCTCAACTCTGTTGGCTTTCATGCAGTTTTGTTTTGTTAGTGTTTGGGTCATATGTTTGAGATCTGATGAAAAATGAGTTCTTGAGTAAAATAATAGTGTTGTTAACTAACAGACAATGCCTTCACTGCTATTGACTTTCACTCTATTTGTATACTCTATTCGTTAGTCAAGACATACATCTCTTTAGATAAACACAACTTTTTATCTCATTTTCAACCAAATCAATGGATAAAAAATATCATAATTTTTATGTCAAAAGAAAATGTTTTTTCACTTTCATATGTGATATGTGTTTACGTTTAAGTGATTAACTTTTAAGACATTATAATGATTAAAATCTTTGAAACAAAATTTATTTGATTTTTAATAAATTTATTTCAATATTAAATTTATTGAAAATTCAAAAATTAATTAATTTTATTAAATACTAAACATTTCTTTAATCGTATTATAAGTTACACTTTTGTGAAGATATTCAATACATAGCCATAAATGAGAGTCTTTTAAAGAAAAAGACATATTTTTCGTATGTTTTCAAAAATTTTATTTTGAATATCAATTTTCAAAATTGTAAACAAAATATCAATTAATTTTTAAATAATTAATTTCATAATAAAATGAATTTCTGTTCGAATGAAATATACTAAGCATTAGAGACTGTATTGAACTGTAAAAACATTCAAATCTAATGTATTTTATCTCAAATTCATCAAAAAATGACTTATTTTGTGATTTTATTTTTCCTAAACGTAAAGAATGTCCAATAATAATGATTTTGACGAAGAAGTCGTTAAAGCCATAAAAGCTTTAATACAAATATTGCTAAAACCGAAGAAAAGGTTGTATTCATTACATGACTTGAAAGATGGCAAACATTTGTGTCATTTGATTATCAAAAACGAATGGAATCGAGTTGTGGTCAACAGTTTTGGTGATCTTTTTATAGATGAGAAATCTGTCGACAATTTAGACATGGATTTCATTCACAAACGAATTCCACATAAAATATATTCAGTAATTGAAAAGTTCATTAAAAAGTATTATGGATTTGATTATATTATTTCTGATCTCTTCAAAAGTGGTGATGTTTTGGACATTTATGAGATAACTGTTCTCGTTCTCAACCAGTTGTCTCATTCGGACAGTCATCTCATCAAACCATTTGACACTGAAATGAAACAACAAATCTCTTTAATTATTAATGAAAGTAATTCTGTTTTAAAGATATTTAAGACAAAATTCGATCCGTTTTCTAATGCATTGCTTGACATGAATTCACTTTTGAATGACTTTTTCAACAAATCTTTTGAGTCCGAAAACAACGACCAAAATAAACATCAATTGAAATCGCATCGAATTTATGAATTACACCAAATATTCAAACTTTTTGACAATAGATATCAAATGAATTTGAAGAAAATTCAAAACAAATCGATGGAAAGGAGTGATAGTCAGTTGATTACAACCATTAGACTAATCATTGGCTTCAACCATACTTTCCTCTTATGTCAACATTTAAAACAAAATCTAAATTCAGTTTATATTTAAATTCATAAAATTTGTAAATAATATAACAAAAAAATTGTATAATTGCCCGAATAATACCCCCTCGAAATACCCCTTGCATTCACTTTTTATGTATTAATTGTTCTCATTATCTCTACATTCAATGTATTGTTTAAATAAAATTTGAAAAAGTTATGAATTTTTAATGAAAAAACATTGAATTGAATGTTCGTTAGAATTGTCGACAAATATCTTCAGTCAATCGAAAGTCGAATCCATTTAATGTGTAATCTATTGAAGATATTCAGAGGTTGTTGTTATCGTCGAAATAAATCAAAGGAAAAGTATATGAAAAAAGTCAAACGAAAGAAAGGAAGTGATAGGAAACAAAGAACCCCTACTATAGAAACAAACTGGGAATCAATTAAATCCCTTTCCTTAACACCATCTCAAATACCTGACGACAGGTTTAGCCGAAGAGTGACTCTAAGCAGAAAACGATTGGAAAGCAATGAAAGTGATTTCGATACCCAGGTATTAAATGATCAAAACTACACTGTAATCAATGACAATATCGGTCGCGGACGTTATGGATGTGTTTATCACATCAAAAACGACAAAACAGGTCAAGAATTGGCTGCAAAAGTGATGCAATTGAGCAAAGATTCGGATCTAAGTTATGAAAGGTTAGAAATGTTCAAGAATGAAATCTTCACTTTGAAGAGAAATCCACACAAAAACATCATTGGATTAATTGATCACTTCGTTTGTGATCATATAATCTCTTATATAATTATGGAATTCGCCAACTCTGGAGACCTTATGAAGAACCTGAATAGTAGTGAAAACCCGTTCTCCGAGTCTGAGGCGAAGACATATATCGTTCAGATCTGCAATGCTTTGTATTATCTGCACTCAAAGGGTATAATTCACGGAGACTTGAAGTTAGAGAATGTTTTGATAACCAAAATAAATAACAAACAAATAGTGAAAGTCACAGACTTTGGCTGTAGTCGAGTGCTGTACAAAAAGGAGACGGGATATATTGAACGGAACAGAGCTGTGGGCACTATTGGCTATATGGCCCCTGAGATGATCCGGGTGTATATAACAGTAAATCTTGGATCTCCCGAAACGTTCACAAATCCCACCAAACGATACAATCCTTTCAGAGGCGATGTCTGGGCTCTGGGGGTCTGTCTCTATAGGTTGCTCTGTAAGGACAGACCGTTTGCATATACTGATAAAACACCCGAAGAGTTGTACAAAATGTACTCGAATATGAAGAAAGGATTTCATATGAGAAATGATATTTACGACACACTTACCAAAGGGTGCATTGATTTGTTGAAGGGTTTGTTAGATTACGATAAAAACAGAAGACTTGATATGAAAACTGTTGTCACTATTAAGTGGATTAAGGAATCAAATCATTTCAATCCAAAGGGTATTAACGATCAAAATCAGAGCAAAAGAGAAAGAAATAGCAATTAATGAACATTTAAATAACAGTTTATTTGCGGCAAATGTTTTGCAAATGATTTACACTTTTGTAATATATTTAAGAATTTACTTAATTTTTATATAAATTAGTTTTAAACCCCTTTTTATTAAATGATTTTTCAACAAAAACTTCAAAAAAAATATTAACCAAAAAGTTGTTAAATATTTGTATAAAGAAATGTCAAAAATAACAATAACACCGGTATTAATCACAACCCTTTTTGCTGGAATTCCTCTTTTTTGATTCATTGATCATTTTATTCAAGTTATAAGCCATGAGAAGTGGAAAGATCAG
The DNA here is from genome assembly GCA_034700825.1 of Quadroppia sp. Gr-Ori-00064. NCBI lineage: Eukaryota > Metazoa > Arthropoda > Arachnida > Sarcoptiformes > Quadroppiidae > Quadroppia > Quadroppia sp. Gr-Ori-00064. The sequence goes on along the minus strand of JAQIXR010000106.1, from coordinate 30,681 downwards.
AAGCAATGCAACGAAACAATAACAAACAGTTGCACCAAATCTCCAGAAAACTAACAAATATTAAAAAATATAAATATAATTAAAACTCAAATCAAATGCAAACCTAAAGAGACTGAAACGGGTCCCAAAGCTCGGGCCAAAGCACCGATTGATCTGAATATGCCTAGAATTACACCCTTTTGGTCTGGAGGGCCAAACGATGAAACAAGAGTCGTAAGACATGGAACCACTACTGCCGATGAGTAGGCATATAATGCCAGTCCCATATATAACTGGATTTGATTTGACGACAAACCAATCAAAACAAATGAAGGAATAATTACAACAATTGCCTGAAAAGGAAATACATTACAAATCATAAATAGGTCTCAAATCTCAAAACTCACGAATAAAACATTTTTCAATTCATTGCCGGATTTAATTCGTCTGACTAATAGCCCCTGAACCAGGGTCATTATAAGACCAGCAAATAAGTAAAGTCTTCCCTGTTCTGCACTAAACCATAAGATTCAATATTATTACAAAAAATCATTAATTGAATTGTTTTGACGCAAACCTCGAGTACCGGAACCTAATGTGTGTGAGGAATGTTAGCGTGAATTCCAATCCTGAATATAAATAGAGGAATAGGAAGTAAATACGACTTCCGCTCTTCAGTACCATTAAGTCTATTGTGTAAAAGACGAAAATGATTGACAACTAACACATCCTGTGATATATGTGCCGAAAGTGTATTAAATACCCATATCTTCAATGCTCACAACCGGACGAAAGGAGAAGAGAGATAACGGACTCATGTATTGGTATGCCTTCAGTACTCCCGTTCCAAACGTTAGTCCCTTTTGATTGACAATAATTTTGACAAATTGTTAACAATTATTATATTTTGATTTCAATTACCGTTTTTTGCTTTGGAAGCGATTCCTTGAAATAACGCCAAAAGAATATAACATTAATAAGAGAAAGGGTTAGAGCGAAGAGTGCGGGCCAGTACTGGAAGAAATAATCCGGGTCTGAAGATCGGGACCAAACAGCAAAGGAGGCGCCCATAACGGGTCCCACCTGTAAAATAGCGATAAATTAATCAAAAAATTATTCCTAATTTGTTTCATACAATAAATCCAATCGAAAATGAGATCCCAATCAAAGCCATAGCTCTTCCTCGAGATGACTGATCCGAGACATCGGTCATAATGGCTGTACTGAGACTTATGTTGCCTTTACTCAAACCTCCGATCGTTCGGGAGATGAGAAATACTGTAAACATTTGGGAAGATATGCACCAAAACATATACGACAAACAAACCCCTGACAGACATAACAACATAAGGGGTTTTCGGCCATAAATGTCAGACAGAGAACCAACTAATGGTTGAGACAAGTATTGCAGAAATGAAAACCAAGAACCGATTAAACCACCAAAAAGTACTATAAAAATGATAAACAAATGACAAATAAATACAAATTGAATGAAAAGCCAAACCTTTGTTGAACTCTTTGGGACTTCCTATCAGTTGTTGACTGATCTCTACTTTCCTTTCGATCCAATCGTATAAACCACTCTTCAAATGATCAAATCAAACAGTGATTAAGGGGTTTAGATGGCAATAAGGGGTATAAGACTGACCCTATCATTGTTGTGGTAGTACTCGAGTATTGATGGCATTAATGGCAATATTAACGTAAAAGACAACAAATCCAATACAAGTGATGTGAATATCACTAAAACTGTGCTTTTATTTGATTTGTTTTCAATCATTTTTTGGTTATTTTTCTTCAATTAGTGCTATATTTGAATAATAAATACATTTAATATAATATTAATTAAATTATTTAAAGTATAAACAAATAACTCATTCATAAAAACATTTTTTTATTTGATTTTTCGCTCAAAATATTAAAGTCAATACACGTGTAAATGACATACATTTCATTCATAAATAACGTAACAGAAATTGTCATATCATGTAATTGTAAATCCCCTTTTCACGATCTAATTGCACCTTGCTCTATTCTCAATCACTTATATAGTTTTTACTATAAATAAATAATTATTTTTGCAAAACACTATTCATTATTATTTTTATTCAATTTTTATAATTTAAGATTTGAAAACATCTGATAATAAAAATCTGACCTTGCTCATTATATGTCTTGATTATTATGTATAGATTTATGCCATTCATACCTATGATTTAAAGAAGCACCCTGGATAGTACTTACCCTGTCTATTGACTCAGTTCAATCGCTAGAGTGTTTGTCAATTGAAATAACTATTAAATTATTTTATTTCAATTGAATTTTGAATTAAAAACTATTGAAACACTCAATCGATTGAGAAATGAATGACAAATAACACCTGAAAACAAAATTAAGTAATTTATAGATTCATTCATATGTTTCATATTGTTATGAAAAGTGGATTCACTTTTGTATTAATGATTTTGATAATATGAATGCATATAAAGCCATACAAAAGCATATCCTGTGATCAATATTAACGAAAGCATTCATTCGATAAACTTTAGACAAAATATCAATTCATGTTTTAATGACTTTTATTTAACTAATATTTTCGTTGAAATCATTTTTGACAAAAATAAACATTTATTTTGTTGAGGATATTATAGAAAATTCCGATCCTTTCAAAGACTAGTGTTTGTCAAACCACTGGATATTCTGTATATTATTGTTTGTCATTTAAGAGCAGATAATGTTTAAGAGAAGTCTTTTTTATGACAAATATCTAATTGAATCCATAAATGAATTTCTTATCTAATATTAGATTCAATTTATAAAGATTTTTTCCTTCTATTGAAAGATAATTTTGATAAAAACAGTGCTTTTTATACAATAAAAAAATAATGAATGAATTTATGGAGTGATAGCACTCTATTGGCCATACTGTAGATGAGAGAAGACCTCAAACACATTCAAACCATTAATTTTCTTCCAATCGTTTTCTAATCTAAAATACTATTAATTTTTAATATTTAATTTAATTTATATTTTATAAAAACACTCAATATTTCAATTAAAGACATTATTAAAGACTTTAATGACTTGAATATCAAAAACAAATTTAATTCATTCATAGATTGACTGAAAAATGCAAATGAATGCAAATTTGTTACAATTTGTTACTATTTATTTTGTTTTTATTTATGTTTAATCAAAATTAAATACAAATGACATTAAAAATGACTTTAATTACATGTATATTATATTCAAACGTTTGTCGAAATTCTATAAATTGAAAGAATATTTATTTCAATGTTAAATGACTTTTGAATTACACAATAAATTAAATATTTTTGTTGAAATTTTTGCAAAAGTTTTATGTGAAGTCTATTAGTCTGAAGTTGAGTCCAATATCGCTATTATGGCACTGATAGCCATCGAGAGGTTGGTTATTATCGTTGTCACGACTGCATGAATGCATGTCTTTATAGTCTTTATATTTATCAAACAAAATATGTTTATCTGATTCTCGATCGAAGACATCATTGAATTGCTTACAACGTCTCCATTTGGCCCTTCGGTTCTGAAACCAAGTTTTAATTTGTCGTTCAGTCAAACCGAGTTCGTTTGCAATGCTCTTCCTTTCAGGGGGTGATAAATATTTTTGACGTACGAATTGTTTCTCGAGGGTCACACTCTGCTCACTTGTGAACCTAATTTGTCCCCCTTTTCGGGGCTTAGACTGCATTAGCACTCGTTGTCGGAGTAAATAGTGTTGCCATAAGATTGTGTCCACCGATGGCCCCTCATATGCACCTTAAAGGGTGAACATATGCTTATCGTGTTATTCATCGACTTTTAATATACAGAATGAAATTGAATAAAGAATTGGCTTTAATTCAAACCTATAACTAATGATAGAATTGAATCGCAAAGCAATTCAATTCTTATCTTTCAAATCGTTGATTAATTAACAAATCTTTTGAAAAAAGTCTTTATTTTTAGAATAAAAGATCCAATGAATTGATTAACATTTGAAATGTAATTACAAACTAATTGTTGAAAATTAATTCAATCTTTGAATTAAAGCCAAAATAATAATAGCAATAATAAGTTGAGTAAACTTTTTACCAGAATTATTATCCTCTGAAAGATTGAAATAATTGTTTATTTGACTGTTTGTATAATTTGTGTAAGACTTCAACGAATTGCAAACCATTGATGACATCTGATCCGGTGTTTGTTCTCCTTCTTCTTCATGGTTATCACACTTCAAAATATCACTGATCATAAACGAACTGAATTTGTTTGTTTGAAACATTACTATAATTTTCGCACAATTTATTTATTCAAATAAGACTTGATTTTCCTCTTATATCGAATAAATATTTGTCTGAAATGTCATCAATTTATTGGAAAAAAATCAAATTCAAATGAAAACAAAGACTGAAATTAATAGAAACGACATTTATATAGCGAGGAAGTGGTGAACATAAGGCCAACACAAGTGTATATCAACAAAAATTGCTATTCTTTTGCTATAAGACAGAAGTAATGCCTATTTTGTTGTACACTTATTATCAATATATTATACAATGAAATGCCGGTGCAAAGGGAAGCACATGAAGGAACTCCGACATCATGTTCGTTATAGATTGCCTTTTGAATTGTTTGATTGATTATTCATTATTGAAAATTGTTTGTAGGAATAAATGCAATAATAATTGCAATTCATTTACTCATAATCTCATGAAAAGTTGCAAAAAATAAATTAATTTCAAAAACATTTCTCTCATTAAATCTGAGTTTGTTTTCGGCGAAAAACAATAATTCATTTCAACCTTTTTGAGGATAAGGACTGAAATCATGAAAATTCAAATTAAACATATCTGAAGCGATGGAATAATATTTCTTCGGTTTTAATTTATTTATATGAGTGCTCAGAGCACCTGCCCATTGGTGCTATCGTTCCTTTCATTTTCTTATCATTTCTTCTCTATATGTTTGCAACAAAACCGAAACAATTTATTTATTAAATTAGTCAATGAGCTCTCTATGAGCCCTTCTTTGCCGTGTCTATTAGCCCCTACACCATGCCAGCCCTCCATAGCCCCATATGTTTGACTAAATGCCTAAAACATAACTTATTAGCGAAGTAATGGCCAAACAAGTGATCAACTATTTTAGTAATATTTCAACTATTATTACAAAAAGTGATTCCAGTATTTGAGAGATAGTGTGAGAGTCGGGGCGTAAACACAACTCGAAACAATTTGGCCAAAACACATATCTGTGCCCTCAGTGTTCACAACCTTAATATCCTGATCGCCTCTAAATATGTGAAAAGAGGGCTCAGGACTACTGGAAAGGCATTTTAAAGAGAATATTCATTTGAATCGTGATTTCGACTTTTCTTTATCTTTGAATTTACAGATGTGTGAAACGGCCCGTCCTTTACCTCCTTTGCCTATATATTACTTGTGTAAAAAAGGCGGAGAATTCGTGCAAATCAGACTCAATGGCACTTTTACTTTACTTAATGATTACACGCAAAGTAATTATGATTTTTTAGACAATAATAATAAGAGAAAAACTAAATAATAGTAAAAATGAATGAATCTTATCATTGCTTATCGTCTTTGCGTTTCATTGCAGAAGCGATGGTTTAGTTAAGCGATTAGTTTTGTTGACTCGAAAATTGATTTTCACATGTTTAAGACCTGGATAATTGTGACCACGAATCAATTGTGAGCCATATAGTGAACGATCATAATTGCTATTAAACTCGAGTCTAAAAATGATTTAATTTCACGCTCTCTTCACTCGAACACTCAATTCATTGAAATGATTGTCAACTTTAATAACTTGAGTGTCTATTGAGAGACCAAACAATCCAACCATTGGTGGGAACAATGATTTTCTCTTCACTGGCTTTTGTCTTCAATAAGTGATTACTTTTACTCTTAAATTAAATGTTAATAACAAGAGTCAAACGATTGAAATGACTGTCACTTCATATCAATACTATTACCACAAATTGTTTCACTCATTCATTAAAATAATGATAAAAATGCAATTATTTTCTCAATTAATTCAATATTTATTTTCCTTTTTATGTTTTTTCTCATTAAACAAAATCATTGATTCATTGAATAATAAAAATATTTGAATTAATTTCCAAAACAAGAAATACCAGAAATGATTAAAATCTCATTTTTTCTATAGTTTAATGTAATTTATAACTAAATTATTATTATTCTGTGTTTAATAAAACCGTTTTTCATGACTTTATTTTATAATGAATAAAATTAATTAAATTTGGATATAATTAATGAATTCATTGTATGTTTTTTGGATTTTATTCTTTTGTTTAATTGATTTTTAAAAATTCATTGAAATGAATGCAATTAAACAACACATGAATTAAATTTATTTCAATTTTCAAAGAAAGAAAAAAATGTTAAATAACTCTCAAATTGAAAATACAAACCATTTAAAGAGTGCTTAGTTTTCGACATATTTTTAAAACTTTTACCATTCAATCAAAGTTTGTGTTTTGAGATGACATTTATATTACAAATTATATTTCAAATAACATCAAATACCCCTAAAATGGATAATTTCAATATATAATTGAATTGTTCACTCGAACTGTTTCGGGTCATTTTATAGCAATTATTGAGTTTATTTGACTTTTATCTAATTATAAACAAAAATAAAACTACTTTTGATTATAGTTTTGATAATTTTTTTTTATAAAAAATCGATTTTAATTAAAATCAAATTATAATAATATTATGAAAATTATTGCTTATCAAAAGTCCAGTAATTATTGTTGTTATGTGAATAACAATCAATAAAACTATTGAAAATATGGTCCAAAATGAGCCGTCACTTCAAATTTCATTATGTATTTCATTATTCGATAGCTTTAAGAGATTTTAAGCCATAGATAGTAGTAATGATTTGACGAAAAAAAAGACTCTTTATAAAAAACACGGCATTTATTTGTAGACAAACATTTTTGGTCTTTTGGAACCGGTATCTGATTTCAGAAAAATATTTCTATTCAAATATTTAAAAGAAATGTTTGTCCAACAAAAACAACAATAAATATAATAATTGATGACAACAACAATCTCTTGAATATTCACTTCAAAAGACAGTGAATTATTGTTTGAGAGGACCCGGAGAGCAATGATTAGGACCGAGTGGTAAGCCTTCAAATAAAAACTATTCTTCATTTGTTAGGAGTATTTGAAGCAAATTTTTTGCAGAGTCTGACAAATCATGACAGATGGTTGGGAACCGCATGCAGTGGTTGCAGGGAAGCCCTAATTAATTACCTGTCATATTGATTGAACCAGAATATGAATTAAAGGCAAATGTGATCATTGCTCAGACATTGCCAACTGAGTCGATCACTAGCCCAATGGTAATCACCTATTAATATACAGATGCCATTTCAATGCTATGGCCGACCCGTTCTTCGAGAGACTCAAACACTCATTAAAATTTGAAATATAAAAATATATATAAAAATATATTAATATATAAACTGATCCGAATTGAGTCGAATTTATCAATTCAGAGATGGTATAATTGATGGGCTAATTATCCCGGAATATAATTCAATGTTATGTCGATGTTTGCCTTCAATGTTATAAAGCATTTATTATTTGCTATTAAAATAAGTTATTCAAACTTTTTTTGTTGACTGCGTCTGACAATTGCCCCTTATTTTGATGGCAATTGTTATGACTTATGACTTGAGTCCTTATATAATATAATTGCAAATTCATTGAATGTGTGTTTGAAAGCAAATCAAAGACTCAATAAAAATAAAGAACAAATCTATAGAATATAAGTGCAATCAATCAAAAAATGTTGACTTAAAACAAGTAAAAAATCAAAGGAATAGCGCTTTAAAAAATTGTTGCTTTGATTTGCGAATACAACGAACTGTTTATATGTAATAACATTTAATAACATTTGTGTTATGAAAATGTATTTTCATATGTGTTGAATAGATTGCAATCAACCGAAACATTATTTAAATGCCTTAATCAAAGGGTTTAATGAATCACAATTTAGTCCATTCTTTCGCTTCAAATAAAAAGTTGTTTTCAATTCAAAGCCATTATTACTAATAAAAATTGTGAACAAATTCTCAAAATATACCAAATTTTCGGTGACTTCGGTTTTCGTTAATGAAATGATATTGTGTTTGGCAATGAAATGTCCTTGCACATTCATAATCACATTATTGCAATGCTGTAATCATGGTAATCTTTAAGCAAGGTAAAAAGATTTTTAAGAAATGAAATATTTTTGAAAATGTTTTCATGTCTTGAATTGATTTTTTCGATAAAAGTCAAAACTATTAATTAAGATCAAAGACAAACACATGATTTGGTTGGTCTTCGTGTTTATATTAGGCGATGACCTGCACTACCGGCGCTGGCACTGGTATTCGTGTAATAATAGTGTGTGTGTTTTGACATATGAATTGATTGTCTGATTGTCTGATTGTGTCCTTCTTCTTGTCTGACAAAAGTGATGGAGAATTCACTTAAGAAGACAACAAACCATTTATCAAATGACACGACAGACAATCAAATGATTAATTTGTTTTAGTCTAACATTTATTCATACGTTTAGTTCATATGAAGCAAACCATTGCTTATCGTAAAGACATTTAAAGACATTTTATGATAATGTAATAAAATCTTTAATTTTAAATTAAAAAGATATCTGACTTTGAGTTTGAGTTTAGTTTTATTTCAATTAAGATTAAATGGATTTGAGTTCTGAAGGAAAAGACTTTTGTGCCAATCATATAATAATATATGAATTACTTGATTAATAATATTGAATAATTAGAACAAATGTTTTCAATTGATTGAAAACATTAAAAGTTTTCTCAAAAATAATTAAGTTTTTGGTTTGAAATTTATTTATAATTGATTTTGTTTGAAGAAAACTTGATATCAAACAGAGTTTATGTTCTAAATAACCAAATAATTGATAAAAAATGTTTCGATTATTTCATTTTAAATAAGAAGAAATAAATTTTAAAACTTTTTTAACTGTATTTATAACGAAATTTTGTGAAGTAATTGAAAATATATTCTTTGATTTGATTCAAATATAAGTGAAAAAAAAGATTAAAACAAATATTTATATAAAAAATTTCCTTAAGTTTTTAATTTTATATCATTTTGTGGTCAAAGTTTTGATGGAAAAGAATAAAATTTAATTCAAACCCAGTTTTAATAGTATATAACATTATCACTATTTAAGTATAACTCAAAAACTCTGTTCAAAATTAAATTAATTAATTTTTTGTCGCAAAAAAAATTAATTATAATGAAAGCAAACAAACACTCAATAAATAGTTTTAACGTTTGAAGTGTTCATAAATTTTCGTATTTGTATTCATTTATGGTTTCAAAAGTTGGCTAAAAGTTAACAAACGTTTAAATATAATAAACAATAAAAAGTGTTTACAATATTTATGGTTTCGATTCACTCTATAATAATGTATTTTTGAAACATTTTTCAATTTAAATATAAGTTATATTTCAATGTATTAGAAATGTTCGGCTCATTAGTCGTAAAGATATAGTCGTAAATGATTTGAGCAAAAGATGTAATTATCAAATCATGAAATCTTTTTGACTCAAACATTCAAAAAATGAATAAATTAAAGATAATTGACTCGAGTTTTGTAATGAATAACTTATTTCATATTTAATTATTTGTTTTCTCAATGATCGGTATGAAAGTGAATATCATTAAGTGTTTGAGAAATTCAATAGACTTTTGACTCTATATTCACTTTTTCATTGATTTAAGTGTTGTTTTAGTGGAAAAAGTCTTGCAATTAGTTGTTTGACAATTAATTAATGCAAATAAGAATATTTATGTTCAAAGCATTCATTCAATTCAATGGAAATGATCTGAACGTCAATACATTCATAATCAATAAGAGTAACGACAATCGAAAGGCGCTGTAAGACAGGCGAAGGCGATTGAAGCCAAAGCCAGAGTCAAATTAAAGTTGATATCTGATGGCAGTGATGGCAATGATAAATAATGTGGAGCTGATGGACCACCCATTCCATTGGTTCGGTAGCCATATATAAGTGGATTTGAAATAATTATTTCTTTCTTTTCTTAGTAAATACCGACTCATTGCTCCTTAACTATTACTTCGCACGAGATGTGAGCGCATATACATTATACCAGTGCTGGCAATGACACCAAAAATTTCTTTTTAATACTACATAAAATCTCTTAATGAATACCTTTTTATTGCATTTGATATTAAATTTTCTCGTTTTAAAAATATTTATCAATTTTTTTTGTATACGTTTTTATCTAATCCTTATTTTAAACGAAATTCAATTTTAAAACGATTTCAAACTTTTTTTTTATGATAACAAACACTATTTAATTGAATTACACTTTTTTGTCACACGAATCAAAATTTTTCAATTTGTTTAATAATTATTAATTTGAGAACTTTTTTCATTCTGTTGAGGAAAAAGTGTTTTCAATCATTTTTTTAAATGAAGTATAAGTTGTAAATGAATTGATGTGGTTATGGACTAAAAGCCCTGTCCTATCATAAACAGGTGCACATAAATGCTAGAGAAAAAGGCAATAATAATCGTTACGCTTATTGTGTTCTCGTCTTAACAATTAATTAACATTTTGAGACCACTTTTTCCTCATTGAGTGCCACAAAAAAAAACAAAAAAAATATTTGTGCGAAAACAAAATCGTTAGACTTTTGTGAACTCTTCTTATGTATTGAATGAAAGCTGACTCTATATTAGTGTTAAAATAGTCTGACTTTTGTTTTAGTTGGCATTCACTTCGCATTCACTTCACACTCGACTTAATAATTGTCCGCAACTCTTGTGGAAAGCGATCTCCAAATGATAATTATGTCGAGAAACCAAATAAGAAGTGAAAACTTTTTGTCAAATTATTATAATTCGAGTCTTTTTGTTTCAAAAGAGATATTTAGAAATAGTTTTGGCGAAAGTTTCCTAATTTTAATCATGTTTTCAATAAATTATCACAAATTCATCCAAAAACTGAAACTCAAATAAATTTATTTAATATCTAATTTAAATCAGTTTTTGTAAATGACTTTTGAAACACATTTTGAAAATCAATTATTTAATCATCAGATAAGACCTATTTTGGGAACATTTCAATGAATGGATGATTTGATTCAAAACTTTTAGTTTTATTTATTTGATTAATTGTTTCTAATTTTTAGGTCAATTAAACTTTTAAATTAAAACCTTTTTCTGTCAAATAAATAGATTTCGTTTGATTTGAAATAAAAATTATAAATCAAATCAAAATTTCTAAACATTATATCTGATTAAAAAATAAAATAAAATAAAAATTTATATTAATTGTAATTATTTATAAGTTTTGTGAATATTTTAATAATTGTGTCATTAAATTAAAGTAATATTTAACTCATTTTTATAACAATTTGTAAAAACAATTTTTCTCTTTTTTTAACGATAATATTCAGTGCGAAAATAAATTAGTAAAAGAATTACTATTACTTGCAATCAAAATGCAAATGAATTGAAATAAACTTTTTTCTCCTTTTTGTTGCTTTACTTCAAGTTTTTACAAGTCTTTAATGAACTCAATGAAAGAGCGCAGAGAGTGTGTGAGGGCTCAGAACGTGAGGCATATAATCACATTAATAGCTGTTTTGCTTTTATATATCACTTATTTGACTACAAAAATGAAACACAACTTTTTTCAGTTAATTTATTGCTGCGATTGTATTGAAAATATATTATATATGCGATGAAAGTGTTGGCCAAACAGTCGTCATATCATTAACATTGTGTGCAATTGAGTGCAAACAAATCAAATGCGACAAAAATCTCATGAAATACAGACTTATGTCACATAAAGACTCAAATATTAGAAACATTTTTACTTTTACTTCATTTTAAAACTGGTTTTGAATTTTGTTATTTTTTTGCTATGATTTTCATAGATATAAAGAACTATTAATTTCAAGCTTTCTTTCGCTATTTCTCTAATTGATTGCAATATTAATAATATAATTGTTTTTTAGCAAAAATTGAATTAAAGAGACAATTATCATATGAAACACACATTTAATTATGATTTTTCTCATTATTCACTAATTATTTACATTTTGTTTTAATTGAATGAAAGCTTATTATAAATATGTATTGCATTCATGTTTTGGCTTATATTCTATGTATATTATAAATAAATTGTCGTTAATATTAATATATAAATAATTGAATCAATATTTTATACATTCAATAGATATTAATATTAATGATTCAATTGATTCGTGTATTAAATGCTAAACTAATAGGTATTGAAAATAATTTTATACAATAATTGCACTTTACTTACAATACAGGCATTTAAGGACGCAATGCATTAGTAGTGGAAGTGGTGGCCAACATAGGGCTGATAGTAAACAGAGGCGTCGGAGTCCTTATCATTGAATTCATTTCACTTGAATGTGAACTAAAGGCTGTAATGGCAGCCAAAGAGGCCACGGATGAGGAATGCAATGATGATAGTGATGACAGTGAAGTCGATACCGGCATAAAAGGGTTGTGGCCTATACTTTGAGAACTGTGGTGAAGGCCTACTGGGAAGCCAGCAATCCCTATGGCTTGAGGTAATAGAGGACGGGATGCCATTCGCATCTTCTCGAGTTCGGCCTCTTTTAGTCTCTTCTCTTTTGCCCTTCGATTCTGTTGTTTGAAATTCAATATATTTACGAACTTTTGGCGAATTATTATTTATAATACAGACCTGAAACCAAATCTTGACCTGAGTTTCGGTTAAGTTTAGTGAACTGAAAGCGAAAGCATTTGTGAATAAAAATGTTTTTCTGAAATTGTTTTATGTCTTAAAACATATTCTATCGATTGTTATAAAATCTTTGCATTCATTTCACATTCAATTGATTTTAAAATAATAGAAACATTCAAATTGTATTAAAATTGAATGATCAAGTACAATCAACTACTATTTAGTACAACATTCAGTCCATAATTTAAGGACAGGTAGGTTTTAGACTCGCGTCAACTGATTTGTTATATAATTTAAGAAAACATTTCTATAATTACTTTTAAACAAAATAAGTTTATTTCAAAACTAAGAGATAGTATTGCACTAAAAGTAAGTGTTTTGAGGCTTGTATTCAGACCTGATTTATGAGAAGATTTTGAAGCTTTTGTTTGTATTTGAAATCTCATTATAATTGTATTAAATGACTGAAAATGTGGACTAATTTAGTATAATATCTGTAGACAACACAAACCTCGAGAACTCCGCCCTTTCGGCGATCGACAGATACTGTTTGGATCTGAACTTTCTTTCGAGTGCCAGAAGTTGTTGTGTTGTGAACGGCGTTCGAGGCTTTCGGTTGGACTTATGTCTTCTCAACTGACACTTCACTGCCGGCATCTTTGGGGGCTCGAGTAGTTCTGGTCAATGAAAGTCAATGTCAATCAATAGGACCTATAATACCATCTCATCGACACTTACTCTGCAGACCATCTCTAATGAATGTGTTTGGAGTGGATCCGAACCATTGGTAATGAGTTCCCGTCAGATGACTCAGTGCTGTCTCGTATGGACTCATTGGCATCCGATGGGCTGATAGACTATATTTAGCGTCGGGTGAGACAGAAGATGGATATGAAATGGATGAGGACTTGGGTTTGGATTGTGTTTGAACGCAATCAGGAGTCGAGAGATCTGTTTCAGAAGTAGTGTTTGGTTTGGCTTTATTTGGTTGACAATTGGCTGCCAATAACCGGCTTATACTGAATGACAGTTTCGATGGTTTGCCACAATTGACGGAACCGTTTTGGTGCACAAGAGGTGCAGACAGTGTTTCTCCTTTTGAAGGCTGAGACACATCTTCGTCGTCATCATTGATGTCAATACTGGCGTCAGAATCAATAGAATCTGAAGATTCCGAGCGAGACATTGAGTCCGAGTAATCGTTTTTCACCATTTAATATAAAACTAATTATTATTTATTTGTTTTAAAACTTGAAAATGAATTTCAATTACTATTAGATGACAGAAATCATTGAAATGAGTAAAGAAACTGAATTTGAGATCACTTTTCAATGAAGAAAAAAAAGTAATTTATTTGCGAAACAAATCTTAAACAAACATTTGTTGTATTAGTTGTGAAGATAGCACTCAATACTCGATCTCATCTCAATTGAGTATATCTTAAACCTTAGACTCAAAACAATTCCGAAAGTCTGACCAAAAAAATGGTAATTTTACAAGTTTTTGGACAGCCTTTTGGGTTGTGGTTAATGGCATGTAATAGTGCTCTTCAGTCAATACAAGCATTTCTACTAAAGCAAAGTTGTTTACCATAATTGGTCGCCAACTCTTCGCTCCGATTGGCTCAACAGTGATTATCTCTACATCTCAGGGCACTCCTCCCATGGCTGGGCTGATGAACACAATTGATATTGAATTGTATTTAGATTTCGCTAATTTGAAAGTGTGTTTCCATTAACATTGTATAGAGTTTGAGAGTTTGAGAGTAAAGCGAAATATAATTACTTTATTAACCTTTGAGTTCACAAACACTCAATGGTTTGTGCTCTCAATTGCTATTATCTTAAGAGAAATGTATTATTGAATAATTGATTTTAAAATATATAAGTCTTTGCTTTTCTTAAGTATTTTTCATTATTTGTACGAAAGCTCTCAAAATGTCAATCAAATTATTTTTAATATTTATTTCAATTAATTTCATTTGAAAAATAATTTCAAAACTTATTTATTAAGACATAATTCTTAAGAACTAATTAAATGATATTTTATAGTATCTCTCATTAGTCCAGATATTTATAAAATAAATTAAAGCTTTAATTATCTATTGATATATTTTATTAAAACAAAATATTTACTAAAAAGTACTGTATTTTATAATATGGTTACTATAGCCTCAACTGAGCATATAATTAGTACATAATTTGTGGTCGCATTCAATTGAGTCCTATTTAACAAATATTCCTAAATATTGAATATATTTTGATCTCATTTTTGTGTTTTTAATCACTTTTTAAAATTGTATTTATATTATCGGTTTTGAAAATAAATTCTATCAATAATTACTTTTTTTGCTAAAATATAACCAAATTATCTTATCTATAGATAAGTGAAATATTTTTTGAAAAAACCAAAAATCTTTTCAAAATCCTAACACAA
Organism: Quadroppia sp. Gr-Ori-00064; assembly: GCA_034700825.1. NCBI lineage: Eukaryota > Metazoa > Arthropoda > Arachnida > Sarcoptiformes > Quadroppiidae > Quadroppia > Quadroppia sp. Gr-Ori-00064. The sequence continues at coordinate 15,432 of JAQIXR010000106.1, read as the reverse complement.
TTTGGAGTAAAATCTTTAATGCAATGAATGATTGATTGATTGATTTTTTTGTTAAATCAAAATAAAAATATTAAATAAAATAAATTCATTAATCAATTTTGAAATTAGTTTTTAATTTAATTTTCACTAAAAATCTGTTCAACAAATTCTTTGAGTTTTAAGAAAACAAAATAAATTGAAAGAAAATGCATAAAAGAGGGACAGGAAATGGAAGCTGCAATGAGAGGACAGGGATATACTTGATTTAAGACCATTTGCACTCATTTCTGGCATTCCTTGAAGTGACATCTCTTCAAACATTTGTATTTCAAAGCCATTTAAAAGTCGCAAACGTTTGCAAACCTTACAAATGGATTGAATTCCCTCTCAAAGCAATCAATAGATATGAGTATGTCTTCCCATATTCTATTCCCTTCCCTTCCCATCGTCACTGACATAGCTTTGAATATTTTGTGAACATTTCATCAAAAATATATAAATATTTATATGAATTAAAAAGTTGTTACAAAATAACAAAAATATAATTGAATTGTAATTATTATTTAAAGCCAAGTTTGAACCAAAGACTCGTTTACACAAACCATCAAAAAATAAAATCTGATTATAGCCTGAATTTCAGGGTTTGTAATAATATTCTTCACATTTAGCGCTCTATCGGTTAGTATGTGTTGGAGTGAGACATAGCTGAAGAATATCTGTTTCAGTTTGTTTTGGCAAAGCTTTTGGATTTTCTTTAATTAAATTTCTCTTCACATTCTGTGTTCAAAAATATTCAAAAGCCATGAAAATTTCAATCACTTGAATGACATGTTTATAAAAGCAAACTATTTGTTATCATTTATTTAGGATTGAAATCACAATTAGAGTCAATTTATTGACGCATTTGTACTTTATTTCACAATTTGTTTGATTTTCATAATTAGATAAAAAAATTAAATTCATTCAATGTTTTATAAAATAAATAAATTGATTAATAAAAACAAAACTCATTAATCACTTACGAAATGAATTACAAATAATGTATAAAAATATCTTTTATTTCAATTTTATTTCATAAAAAAATAATTATATATTTATTGAGTTTTTGTTCGCCTATTCATTGATAACTGAAAGCAAACAAATAATAATAATGTTATTGTAATTGTAATTGAATTTCATTTGACGGCATAATAACAATATTTATAATAAGTAAGTAATATCTGCGTCCAAATTGGTTCGTCATATCGACACCCACTCCCTATCCCTCTTCAACTAAATTAACGGCTTTTGGTTTGAACTGACATTAAGTTTCATAAAGAAAAGCACAATTTTTGCTGAGTTTGCAAATTGTTTAACGAATTATTCATTCAAAGCGAATGCAAACAACTTTGTTATAGACAATGAATGAGCCCATAGTTATAATAGCACTTCAAGGAATGGCATCAATAGTATGTGCCTTTCATGCTAGTAATGTGTGTATCAGATATTCTTTTTACAGATGAGCCTGAACAGTAATAGCGATTCGCACCGGGATATCAATGAACAACAATTTATTAAAGGCCGTCAAAAGTAAAGGTCAAACGAATGGCTTTGCGTTGAGAGAACAGCCAACGCAAAGACAATCGAGTGGTGGAGCTCAGGCTGTGAGATAGTGCACTGGTAGGGATAGGCAGAGCACAGGCAGAGCACAGGCAATATGCCTAATATGCATCCGTCATGATTTGTCAGCGCGAAACTGATTTGGTTTTTTAGTTTGCTTTTCATCTATTGATTGCTTTTTGCTCTCAAGTGATTGCAACTCATTATTCTCAACTCATATATCTATTTGTCTGCTATTCTGAGCCCAATATATGAGTCGCTAATGATTTCAACTATTTTCAAGTTTTCTCTCTATTTCAATGAACTCTAGTTTTGAGCGTCAATTGAGTCCACTTAACAGAAGCGCTGGTCATTTGGCGCCAGTGTTTTCGCTCTGTTGGCAGACCAAAGCGAAATGAGAGGTCTTGGATGTCAGCCCAACATTTACTTTATATTCATTTCAAGAATACAATAATTAATGCAAATATCAGTGCAATGAACTGCTAAGGAAACTGTCCATCACTTGTACGGTATCTAACAGTGCTATATCTGATGTACATGTCCTCAATTGGACAATGAGGCGCAACACGTCTTCTCTCCTCTCCCTAATTAGTCTAATAGTGTTTGAATACCATCTCCTTTACCACTAACACAACATATCAACCATTGAAAGGCTTTCCGTCACTAATGAGTCTCAAATCGAGATAACCAATGATTAGTCAAATGATACCATTTCTCTCATTCTCTCTCTCTCTCTCTCTCTCTCTCTCTCTCTCTCTCTCTCTCTCTCTCTCTCTCTCTCCCTTCCCTCCCTTTCCCCAAATGTTATTCCTGTATAATAATTATTCTCACACTATATCTAATATCTGTCAATGTCTTCAGTCTTCAGTCTATTCTCCTTTACATATATTGACTACAAGTTTGAAAAAATGAAATTTTAGTGTTTTGAGCAAAAGATGAAAAGTATGTTATGTTTGGTTACAATTCATAGCCGACGGGCTCTCACTTTCAGCTCAATATTTGCTTTAGAATAGACTCTAAGAAGGGGTCTATGTTTGCACTGCCTGTGCCTGTGCTCACAGTTGTATAGATAGATAGCTTACGATTTCATTTACCATTTGCTTGACTTCACAAATACTGGAATTTTGAAACATTTGAGACATACAAATGAGTACTCAATTCATTGCATCCAAACCGTCTGAACCGCAAAAAATATATCTAAATATAAACTGATTGCATGAATACATTCATCACAGAATTACATGCTTTGAATTAAGATGTCATGGAATAGATTTGTGAAATTATTATTCACTCACAATATTTCGACAAAATTAATATCGATTTAAATATAACACAAAATATTAATTGTAATCAAAATTGCTTTTGTTTTGAGAATGAAAAACGATTTTTTGCTTATTATAAATGAATGAATGAATAATGAAATTAATATTATTTTATGACTAATTATTGTATGAATCAATCATTTTATTAATTATTTAAAGCCTTCTAATCATTGTATTGAGAAATATATATCTCTTTCAACAAATTAAATGACATTTCAATCAACAAATAAATCGATTGAAAAGCAATACTTTATTTTTGAAGCAAACTTTGATTAATACAAAATTTTACTTAAATTAATTGTATTAAAACCATTGGTTTATTTAAAAACAGGAAATACATTAATTGAAAAGTTATGAGGAGTGGAAGGACAGACCTGTTTGGCAGAAACTTATTATCAGAAACAATCAAATTATTGAAATAAATCAAAAATCATTTACAAAAATAAGATTTATATGATATATATATTATATTTAATGTGAAAAATACTACAAAATGCAAAACAACTTTATTTGAATTGAACACAAATGTCAGACTTAAGAGTTTGTTCACCAAATGGTTCCCAAAAAAAGCCATTCTCCACATGAATGCAGAATATGTTAAAGTAATGTATGATTTGGTTCACAAATCAATAGGCGATCCGATTGTAAAACAACAAAAACTTCAACAAAACTTGAATTCATTGCAAACAAATTAATTACTTTTGTTGTTAGAAATCCAATAAATTTGATACAAAATCAAGAATTTATTAAACATTATGTGAATTATACTTAAAAGAGAAGAATATCATTAAATCAACAAAATTATACTCAAAATGAAAGTGTTTTTGAATTACAAAGTGTTTCCAAAAACTATTAATAATATAATATTTTTATATCATTCAAAAACTCATTTAAATATCAAATAATATTAAATTAAAATTTAAATTAATTTAAAATTTAGGTAAACTTTGATTTTAAAATCAAGATATATTTTAAGCTCTTTATAAATATTATATAAATAGTATTAAAGGCAATGATTGATGATTTAATTTATGTTTTAATAACATTAATGTGAATAAAAAAATAAATAAAAACATTTTTATTTAAAGTGACTCTAATATCAAGAGAATAACGAATCAGTTTTTAATTTTTCAAACAAATTAATACTTTTTTCTCATTATTTTCTTTGATTCAAATCGTGAGTAATTTTTTCTAAGTGTTAGTTAAAAACATATTAATTAGTTTTTAAAATTCTTTGCTTTATTTTTTGCAAATAAAAATTCAAAGAAAATTTAAATTTGAATTATTCTATATATTTATTGTTTGTCATAACAAGGCTTTCCTTATGAACTTTAATTATGATTTGTTCATTGTTTGCAAAGAACCAAGGATATTTTATTAAAATAAATTGAAATTAACAGATAAATGTATGATATGTTAGAAGTGACCCTGCTTATTCTAAATAAATTAATTTTTAGGATTTGCAAAATTTTCATAAAATATATTCATTATAAAATGTTTTTAATTTCAATCTCTTTGTGAATTTTAATTTTTTTCTTCATAAACATATTTATTACATTCAAATGATTTTAAATAATTTTTTTTTGAAAATTAGTGTCAAATTAAATGAGAGTTTTGTTTATTCATCTGAAAGGTATGTTCTAAAAATGGTTTATATAGAACAGTTATTTGTATAATGGAACTGGACAATGACCACTCTTTTTAGCATGTTAACTTTTTGGTGACCACTAAAACCATACCGACTGAATGGACTCAACAAATACAATGAAAATCTCAGACTTTATGGTCAATAGCTATGGAAATATATAACCAATAACTTTAAAAGAGTTTAAATGATAGAAAAAATCATAATTAAAGTTCATTTTGAAAACCAATGTAATTGTAGTGAATGTCAATGAACTGTATTTTATTTATAATCGATTTGTAGCGCTATTTAAGCACTAATCAGATAATTACTGAACAAATGATCCATTCATTAGTGGTTTACCACAAAAACATTTAATGATAATTTCGAAGAACTGACACAAACAGAAGACAAGAATTGGTTTGAAATGATTTATAGCTATTGTTGTAATTGTTTCACAAAATAAAAACATAGAAAAATGAATCAAAAATTAATGATTTCTTAAATTATTTCTTAAAAACAATTAATGTTTTTGTTCACAACAATTAAAGACATGACAACTACTAGTAATGCATTGGTTTGCAGTTTTGTATCCCTTTTGGGAGGCATTCATTGCCTGTCGTCCGACTAAAACATTATTAGCACTCATTTGTTGCAAAGAATGACGTGATTTGAAAACATTAATCAATTAAGTCTGATATGAAAATTAGAAATAATGTGAGTTTTTTGTAATACACTTTCAATACATACCTGAATGTTATCTATGTTTTGAGACGAACAGCAAATTTTACTCAAACTATATCTCAAATACAGTCAAAAATCCATCATTTCTTCAGCCAAAGGGACTATTTTTGTCTCAAATAATTCTTATATTAAATATATTAATGCTTTTGTCACTTGTTATGAGATTTGCCTAACGATAAGGTTTGAGTGAAATGTTTATTAATTTTTTCATTTAAACAGAAAATACCTGTCGATTGGTTTTATCACACATTCAACTCAAATATATTCACCACAAAAACTGTTAAATTGATTGTAAAAATGTTTTTAACAAAATTTGTCAACGATTTGATCAGAAAATGTATTTTTGAAATATCGAAAAATGTGTTTAAATTTCATTTATAAATAGTTTTTAAGATATTTGCGAATAATATTTGAATTTTTTGATTTATATTAAGTTATGACAAGAAAAAAGTTTATTCAACTGAAAACAGAATTACAAATAAGTTTCAAATTGAGTAACACTTCAACACATCTATAGAAGAGTTTAGAGAAGAGCTAAAAATGTTTTGCAACTTATAGTTAAGTTTTATGAAAAATATGCGGCGTTTGAATGGAGTGATTGAATGGAGTGAAAGTAAACTTATTTTATGGACTATTTTCACATATAAAGTGAGAGGCAATGAATTTGCTTTAAATGACTTTTATTTTGATGAATTGTGCCATTAATGTCATTAATGCTGTTCTAGTCTTTCATATTCTGCTCCTTCGCATCCGTTCCCCATTCATAAGGCGCTGGCATTGAATTCAGCGTTAGATTACATTATATTATATAACATTAACATCAAATCATTTCTATTGTTCGCTTCAAAAAAAGCAATTTTCAAATTAACTTCATTTTACAATTGGCTCCAAACAAGTGTTTAGGTGCTCTGTGAGGCCAGCCGTGCACACAGGTTAGTGTTAGGCTACCTGTGCTTTGCGATTGTAGACATACCGGGATTGCAATCAAGGAGTGAATCACGAAATGTGGTCGATTTGGACGAACGGCCTTTTGATAAATCTATTCAACTATTGTTAAGACTATTTTCTATACTTTAAATTCATTGATGCTATAAATGAATGCATTCAATGATTTCATTTCAATTGCAATTAACACTTATTTAGCAATCATTTGTTTGAAGTGTTTGCCATAACTTGTCAATAGTTGACTAAAAACTCATTAATATATATGTCTTTTAACTGTATTTCTGTTTCTATATTTATATCAAATGAATTCAAACATTAAGTTAAGTCTAATTTGAAAAACGTGTCAATTAGTGAAGAAAGCTTTGAAAATGACAACAAAAATACAGTATTCATTAGTTTCAAAGTTTTTACAAAAACTATATCGTATTTAAAACACATTTTTGTTTCAATAAAATGAAATGTCGGTTGAAGTGGATCTCAATCATCATCACTAGTGAAGTGGCAATCATTGGGACGGGATGGCCAGTAGAGAGAGTGTTCGACACATTGGCGCTTCCTATGGCACGGATCGGTTGCACTTCTCGAGCCAAACAAACATTTGAAAAGAGTAATAATTTTTAAAACTAAATGAAATATTTTTGAAGAAAAAATGAGAGAAAAGAAAAGTTGAAAAATTTTGTTTGGATTCAGATTTCATTTGTCAGTTATTTTAGTATATTTTTAGTTGTGATAGTAGTTGTGGTGCAGAGTCTGACACAGTATAACACGTGTGTCTATTTCCAGTTAATTAGTGCCGCTCTTTTATCCCATCACACTCTCAGTCCCTCAACATCTGGTTCTTCTTTAGCTGTTCCTCTCTTTGGCCAAACTCTATAGACTGGATGTCAGTTCGATCTCAAGAGTCCGAAACACTTTCCCGAATTAAAGGACATTTTCTCATAATAGTTGACCCATAATGAGTGACCCTTTCCAAAGCACTGGTACACAAAGCCAACCCTAAACACAACGATTTTGACATAAAAATAATTGAAATTAAATACTCAAGACTTGAATGACAATTACAGTCATAACGAGAATGGCATTAATTTTTGTTTGCATTTCAAATCCATTTATTTATGGATTAAAAGCAAAACATAATATTTAATAATATTTATTCTGTCGTCAAATGCATGCAAAGAGAAGTTATCTGAGTTTGAATCACTTGAAAGTCAGTCGAGAATTCCAGCCAATACTCAAATCATTAATCAAAAGCTCATCTGAGGTTAGAATAGAATAATATTAATATTAGTTATGATTTATTGCAAATGCTTTATAGAGAATATGTTCCGAAAACTCATAACTTAAATGAGTTACAAGTTTTCAGTTTAACGTTAACTCACTCTCACTATAACTTCGAGTCTTTTCTTTCTTTTCTCTCATTTTGCAAATATTTCTAAAGAAAACTCAAATACCAAATGGTATCTCATTTCAAGACTTATGAATCTTTCAAATGGATTATCATTATATTATATGAACTCATTTTTTATATTATTTTGAGGTCAATAACTAATAAAATTATTCGTCAGAACTTGAAAATAAATTAATGATTGAATGCAATAAAATCATAATTTAGTCAATCATTCATTCATTTTTGAAACATTTTTTAAAGAAATATTTTTTGTAAAAATGTTTTTCAGATATAATACATGAAAAGCAATTCATATCATTTTGGCGTCTCTTCATATCAGTGCTATTTGTCTCTCTTATGCAGGTCCAGTGAACAGTAGAGCACCAGTAGAGCACCAGTAGGACAGTCGTCGTTAATGATTAGTATTCGCTTAATTAACTCTTTGGATACGGTGTTACAGAAGTCCCAAAAAAGGGATAATAGATATGAAGCGAAAAATGATTAAATTGAAAGGATATACGGACTTAACGTTTAACAGATAGCAGACCAACAAATATGTATTCGAACCTCTCTTATGCTTTTCTGTGTTGAACACTCGCTTTAGGGCTTTCCTAATGTTGTGATTTGGATGAATGGATACTTTGGTTGCAATTCATTTGAAGACTAAATATTTTTGCTGTCTATCTCTTATTCTCTCATCGTTATCATCGCTAGACATCTTCGGTCCTATTTCTCTTTCGTTCAAACCCAACCACATGAGCACCGATAGGCAGCACCGATAGGTAGCTCAAAAATATCGCTTTCGAAGCGATCGCTAACTATTTTTTTGTGTAGTTTTCAGTTTTTATATTTACTGATCAAAAGAAAAGCGAAATTTTATAACTTATAACTTATATGAGATATGTTTGAAAATTATGATTATTTTTGATTAACGATTAGAAGCCAAACATTGCAATATTGGTGGCATTTATACTCAAAGACCAGCTTTTGATAAATAATTGCGATAACAAACATACAGACAATCAATAGTTTATATGATATAAACGTTTAGTGCAAACGAGATCTCGTTTTAAAAGTTTTTGCTTTCGATCTCAAAAATGCATTCAAATTCTCAATCAATTTTCATGTCTTATCCAAACTTGAAATCAATTTAACGAAAAGAAAAATCTCGTTAAACATAAAATCAATGAAATAGACCTCCGATACGACTATACGACTCTAATTGCTTTTTCTCCTTTTTTTCGTGTAATTTTAAGAACTCAAAAATTGGGTTCAAATACAATCAATTTGTTTTGTTGTTATTTTTGAAAAATTGAATTCAAAGCAATTAAAGTTGATTTTTCCCATAGATTTTACACAAAAAATTATAACTTTTTTGTACACAAAACAAAAATTCATGAATTATTTGTTATATAATTATATTTATCAAAACTTTATAACAAAAACCATTAATAAAGTTCACCGGATATTACAATAGATTATTATATGTTTTATAATTGAATTTTATTTCATTTTTATAATACATTTTTTTCTTAAATATACAAAAAATGTATTGTTTTAGAGGAAAACTACTGGTCTTTAAACAAGTGCTTGTTTGAAGACATAGTCGTTTGAGTGTTGGGTCAAAACTAATTAATTCCGATGACATTGTATTGATCATTGGCTGAGAACCAGTTGTTTTGTTTCGGCATTTTATGGACATTTCATTAGGAATTCATTAGTTGTTGTGCTATTCGTGAGAAGTCTTAAACATTATTATTTATTTTCATTTATTTTTACTCAATCCTAACGAGTGTTTAGCAGTTAAGCAAAAAAATACATTTGATTAATGGACAGTGACCTGAATGGGCCTGAATTAGTGAGGCATCACTACTATAGGCCATTACCGCCGGCCCAAAAGCAACACTATTTTGTGGATTCGCCACAGAATCCAATGCTATGTATATGTTGTATTGACTCTGTTTTACTCACAAAAACTTTTCAATTTAATGATAATTTAGACTCAATTTCTTCATTGCTTTCATATAATTGTTGTAATGTTTGGCAAAACATAAATCACGATTAAATACAATAAAATACACGACTTATTAATAACTTATTTTTATTAATAGCTTTGAAGTCATTTAAATGTTTTATTGCTTTTCAAACAAAAAACAAAACAAAACAAAACGCTTTAAACATATTTCAAACACATATTCTTTGAGCGAAAAAATACATTAATCTAATTGTCAAACATTTTATTCACAATTTTTGGGATGAGTTTATAAACTCAAATCACGTCAGAAAACAACTCTTTAAATGAAAAATAAGAAATTCATAGCAATAGAAGTGCTGCCGATTTGACCCTCAACTCAATAGTGAAACTCAATCGTGAAATCAATTCAATTATTAATATTAACGAAGTTTTTATTATTTTTAAATTTGCCAAAAATTCAAATTATAAATGACTTGTATTTGTATTAAACAGTGTTTTCAAGTGTTTTCATTCAACCAGACTTTGATCTAAACCTTAACCAAATGAATTGATTGCCTCCCATTCCAGTCAATTATATACCGCCGGCGCCCAAACAAACCCTTTTCTACCCTTTTTTAATAAAAATAATATTTAAACCATTTTTCATTAAATTATAAATATTTGAATTCAATCATTAATTGCTTGACTCGAGTCTAGAGTATGTATAAGACATTGAAAGATGTGAAACATTTGTGAAGTTATTGCATGTCTTCAACAGTTGTTCGTTTGGATCAGATCAAAGACAATGGATTTTATGTAATTCTATTCATTTGATTGCAACATTAGCTGTCCATGGTCACACCACCACTTCACCTTGGTCATAGAGTGTCTGGTCTATCTTGGATCAAGATTCTTGGTATCAATGTGTTGGCATTGCTTGCATTCAAACCAATGCTGACATCTGTTGTCAATGCATTCAAACACTAATGAAATGTTTAAATGAAAGCAATTTTAGTAAACATTAAATGCTTTCATATTTTGAGTCATTGTTTTGATTGTAATAATGTCTGAAAGTATTAATGATTTGAATGTTTGCCATAAAAGTGATAATCATTTGAATGACTTGAATGAAGACAAAGATGACTACGAGTCGTGTGAGGAGTGTTGTGACCAATACGTCGATTGTAAGCCCTTTGGATCAGATCTGACGGAAGAAGAGTTGAAGCAAAATAAAGACAAATCAATTGAATTGAAATCAGAAGGAAATCAACGTTTTAGGGAAGGGTTGTATGAAGAGAGCATTGAGTGGTACACGAAGGCACTGGATGTGTGTCCTCAACAGTGGTCGAGTGATAGGTCTGTCCTCTTCTCCAACCGTTCGGCCGCTCACATACATTGCCATCGATTGCCGGAAGCGTTGAATGACTCGAATTCTGCCATCGATTTGAATCCCGATTACGTGAAAGCGTTGTTAAGAAGGGCTCAGATATACAGACAAATGAATGACAGATCAGATGATTGTCTCAAAGACTATGAGACTGTCCTTCAACTGGACCCCAACTGTGCCGAAGCGATGGTCGCTTCCAATGAACTCAAGATTGAGATCAACGAAAGGAATGAGAGATTAAAACAAGAAATGATGTCTAAAATGAAAGACTTGGGAAATCTAGTCCTCAGACCATTTGGTCTCTCGACCGATAACTTCAAAATGAGTCCAAACCCACAAACGGGCGGATATTCTGTTAGTTTTGATAATAATTAACAAATTATTAGAAATTTATTTCATTTTATAATTAAAAATAGTTTTCATTTAATATATAAATAATTTCAATAATAATCCAAAAGTTTTTTATCCAAAGTATCAATATTTATGTCCCACTCCTTCGGCCAAATCAAACACTACATTTGCCACCTCTTTGGCCAAGGAGTCGGCCTTTGTCTGAGTGGTTGATTCGGCATAAATCCGGACCACGTCTTCAGTACCGGACGGTCGGACAAAAGATCTCGATTTTGGTCCATATTTGTGAACAATTGCATCGATTGTGTCCTGTAATCCAATTGGTGTCAAACACTTTCTCTCGGCGTCACCCGTTTTGATGACATTCCTGTCTTTGACATTAACTTTGATGTTTCGATTCGGCAAATCATTATATAACTGATCCCAGTCTTCAATAGACATTCCTCTGCTTCTCAGAATGCTTTCAATGACCAACATATCACTGATGGCGTCGCCGACGGTCTGACCGAAGAATATATATTAAATATAAGTAATTTTTAACGAAAAAAGTGTTGATTAAGAACTAAGACCTGATTAATGAGATCAATGAATGCCAACAATTGGGCCGAAGATTCAGTTGACGACTGTTTGATCCGTTGGACAGTTGTGTCCGAGAATGTGACTGTCCCATGGCCATTGGCCTCGAAGTAGACACCGATATCGCATTGTTGTGACCTGTGGTGTAGGTATTTGACTCCTGTAGGCACGCAATGGACGGGTAGTTTTAGTTCATCCTTGATATAATGGGTTGAGTTTCCGTTTGCATAAGCCGTTTGAATAATAGATAAGTCGATGTCTGATATTTGGGCCGAAGTTAGCAATTGTTTCAGATGTAATGCAATCAAAACAGACATTTTGTCCCCGTCCAACATATGGAACTGACTGTCCATCTCATTCTTATAGTAATAGATCACTCTATCGGCGTCTCCATCGTAGGACAGGTATCTCTTTCCTATTTCAAGATTTAGATCTTTAGGAGCTTTTTGTTGTACTTTAACAAAATCTGCGCCACAAAACTCATTCAAAACACCCTTTCCGTCATTAATCACTTCAATGTTTAACGAATTTCCCAAATATTTTTTCATTTGCTTAACCTTGAGAGCGCCGACACCATTAGCGCCGTCCACTATGACATTGCTAACATATTTACCGCAGACCTCTTGTGAGCCGTTTTCACCATTGAGTTGAATGAAAGCTTTCGACAGTTTGTCGTAATATCCCTTTTCATTGGGCTCTCCGTATTGTCCGTTAGAGTTGAGACAAAGCACCAGATAATGAAGTTGTGGTGTAGTCGTCACCTCGAAGTCATGCACTTTGCCATCAACTGAGACAATGCCATCGATGACAGCTTTGGACAGCCTTTCACTACTACTTCGTGTATCCCTTCCCACAAAAACGTTTGCCTCAAGTCTTGAATCAATATTTTGCTCTTTAATGATGTCTTCAATGGTCTTAAACACCTCTTCGTCTCTGATGAAAAACATTGAATAAGTGATAAATATTTTCAAAAGTTGTCATAAGTTGTCATTACCTGACATTTGCCAAATTAGTGGCAATTGATTCCCACGATTGGTCTAACATTTCTCCTTTTGGATCAATTAGTTTAACGCCATTATCTTCTTCAGGATTATGTGAAGCCGTTATCATCGCTCCAATTGTCGCTATAATTGATTTTGGTTTCAATTCGTTTCGAAAATACATTTTATATAAAAAAATAATATAATTTGTAATGAATTTCAAAAAATAAAGCAAAACTGATATGAGTTTTGAGTTTTGCTAATAATTACAAAAAGTATACATTTTTTATATAAAATTTGAATAAAAATTATAATGAAATACCGTTTTGAGCCCTGGATCTAAGTGTGGCGAGAATTCCCATCCTGAACATAATGTGCTCCAAATCAGTTGCTCTGAAATATATTTCGGAAATAATTATAAATTGTCTGCAAATACATCATAGGTTTGGTACTCACTTATCACGAAAACCTGCCGTTCCATAACCGATGGTTTTGGTTGTGGTCTTCAGATGTTTCGATAAGAGTTCATTAAATGCATTCATTTTATATCAAATTTCTTCAAATTTCTACAATTTTTAAGAAAATGAGTTTTTAGTCAAATATCTCGAACTCATTATATATTATGTCTGTCGACCAAATCATTCAAAACATCCTATCCTTGCCTTAAGTCGTGATAAAAACTCGTTTTTCAAAAGTTATCGCAAAAGTCAAACACTTATACCTTAAATACCAGAGTAGAAAAGTAACTGTTCTGACATTGGATCAGATATTGTCTAATCGATCGACAATTGCATTCAATAGCAATAAAATCCGAATCTATTGTACACTAAAACATATTTTCATTTCAGAGACAAAAATATGTCATTTATTTCACACATCAAAACAAATTCCTTTTGATTTATGATAAAAATATAAGTATTTGTTAACAAAAAATCACAAATATTTATATATCTTATATTCAGGATATATTCATATCATTTGTTATCTATCATTTCATTTAAGTTTTTGAAACAAAGTTTCATTTGAGTTGAATTATAAAAATTATATTTAATTTCTTCGTTAATAATCAAAATAAAACTATTTTCAAAAAATAACTTCATTTGCCTTTTGATCTCAAAATGATTTAATGGTCTTTTATATGAGATTTTAATTATATTTGAATTTGAAAACCTTTTCAGAATTTGAATTCATTTTAATGAAACACATTTATAACTATAATTCAATATTTCATTTTTGTCACAATTTTAGAACAAAAACTCATTTTAATTAAATAAAAAGAAAAATATAAAATATTTTCAAAAATGCAAAAACAAAATAATAAAAAAAACAAAAACTATTATTGTATTAAATATTATTTGAAAGACTAAACAAATCGGAAATATTTATTCATTAGTTTTAAACATTTTCGATAAAATTTGAGTTTATGTAAAATATTTTGATTACAAAATTTGGTAAAAAATTGCATAGAATGTGATTATTGTGAACAAGAATTGTATTGAGTATGGATTGTGCGCATGGATGTAGTGGTCATATTCGCTGCTCTTCTTCGCCGATCAATTTCTTCTCTGCAAATCCTTTGCAACGAATGCGACCGCAGTATTGGCACCAGTATTGACATCAATGACTTTATTTCAATTCAATCCAACAACAAATATGAGTGAAGAATATTCTGTCAAATTCTTTAGACATTGCAATCGAGTTATAATGAGTTTTAGTTCAAGTAATGAAATATTGAATTTTAAAATGATTTAGCGATTATAATGTTTGGCAAATTCATTGATAAAATCCATCAAATGTGTAATTATGTGTATATTATTGAAAATAATAAAAAGAAATTGAATATATTCTACAAAAGAATGCAATGAATAAATGGATGTAAAGGTGAGTCTGAACTATACTTATGTATAATAGCTATTAAAGTGAGTTATGACAAACACTCGACAATTGATTGCAGGCATCGACTCATTTGCATCGCAAACACAATGAGAGATTCAATCGATTTTTTGATAATATTTATTAAATATTAATTCACTTAAATTTAACGGAAATTAAATTTCAAAATCTTGTTAATAAGTATCGATAAAAAGAAACAAATGAAATATTGTTCAATGAATGTATTTGTTCTAAAAATCAATACAAACTCAAAAGATTCAAATTGTGATAAAAGTAAAAACAATATCTTTTTTCAAGAGATGAATGTGAAGTGCAATCAATAGAAGAGAATCGGTTTAAATGTTTCAAAGAATATTGTTGAGACGGATCGTTTTACATGAATAACCGCTATTACGAATGATTGCTTTGATTATACAGTAGTTCATGTGTTCACTAATACCAGAATCGTTTAACTTAATCAAAATCATTACAAAACAGATTCAAATTACAGTCAAATAAAGTCAACAATTATTACATAAATTCGTTTAATGTTTGCAAAGAATTGTCTGAAAATTATTCAAATTAAATATAAAATACAGTCGACCACGCTTTTTGTATACTAGGTCCTGCCAAGGGATTTAGTATATAAAAATGGACTTGGTATATAAAAACAAACAAACAAAATAATAGACATTTAATTCATTTTATATAC